>OX465292.1:115981632-116034132 GCA_949987695.1 Merzomyia westermanni | reverse complement strand
CCTTTACTTTCCTTACCTTACCTTTGCTACCTTTTCCTCTCCTTTCCATTCCTTTCATTTCGTTTCCTTACCTCTGTTTTCTTTTCTTTCCTTTCCTTTCTTTTCTTTTCAATTCCTTTCCATTCCTTTCCCTTCCGTTTCCTTCAATTTCCTTTCCTTTCCTTTATTTTCCTTTACTTTCCTTTCCTTTATTTTGCTTTCCCCTGAGAACCTTTCAATTACTTTCCTTACCATTACCTTACATTCCCGTCCTTTATTTTCCTTTCCTTTCCTTTCCTTTCCTTTCCTTTCCTTTCCTTTACTTCCTTTTCCTTTCCTTCACTTCCCGATCATTTCCTTTTCTTTTCTTTCCTTTCCTTTCCTTTCCTTTCGTTTCCTTTCCTCTGTTTCCTTATCTTCCCTTCCTTTCCTTTCCTTTCCTTCCCTTTATTTTCCTTTTCTTTCGTTTCCTTTTCCCTTCCTTTCCTTTCCTTTCCTTTTCCTTCCCTTCCTTTCCTTTTCTTTCCTTTATTTTCCTTTCCTTTCCTTTAATTTTCTTTCGCTTTTTTATCTTTCCTTTAGTTCATTTCCTTTCATTTTCTTTCCTTTCGTTTTCTTTCGTTCCCTTCCCTTTCCTTTGCTTTCCTTCCCTTTATTTTTCTTTTCTTTACTTTTCTTTCTTTTATCTTTTTTTCCTCACCTTACCTTTCCTTTCCCATCCTTTATTTTCCCTTCCTTTCCTTTCTTTTCCTTTCATTTCCTTTCCTTTCCCTTCCATTTCCTTCCCTTTCCATTGCTTTATTTTCCTCTACTTTCCTTTCCTTTATTTTCTTTTCCTCTGAGAACCTTTCATTTACTTTCCCTACCATTTCTTTTCCTTTCCCCTGTTTCCTTTCCTTTCATTTCATTTCCTTTCCTCTGTTTTCTTTCCTTTCCTTTCCTTTCCTTTCCTTTCCTTTCCTTTCATTTGCGTTTCTTTCCCTTCCTTTCTTTTCCTTTCATTTCCTTTCCTTTCCTTTCCCTTCCGTTTCCTTCCCTTTCCTTTGCTTTCCCTTCCGTTTCCTTCCGTTTGCTTTCCTTTATTTTGCTTTCCTCTGAGAACCTTTCATTTACTTTCCTTACCACTTCTTTTCCTTTCCCCTGTTTTCCTTTCCTTTCCTTTCATTTCCCTTCCTTTCCCTTTTTCTCTTTTCTTTTCTTTTCTTTCCTTTCCTTTCCTTTCATTTCCTTTCCTTTCCTTTTCTTTCCTTTATTTTCCTTTACTTTTCTTTCCTTTATTTTGCTTTCCTCTGAGAACCTTTCATTTACTTTCCTTGCCATTTCTTTTCCTTTCCTTTCCTTTCCTTTCCTTTCCTTTCCTTTCCTTTCCTTTCCTCTACTTTTATTTGCTTTCCTTTCCTTTCATTTGCTTTCCTTTCCTTTCCTTTCCATTCCATTCCTTCCCTTTCCTTTCCTTTGCTTTCCCGTACTTTATTTGCCTTTCCTTTCCTTTCCTTTCCTTTGCTTTCCTTTCTTTTCTTTTCATTTCCTTTCCTTTCCTTTCCTTTATTTTGCTTTCCTCTGAGAACCTTTCATTTACTTTCCTTACCATTTCTTTTCCTTTCCCCTGTTTTCCTTTTCTTTTCTTTCCCGTCCTTGATTTTATTTTCCTTTCCTTCCCTATCCTTTCCTTTCCTCTATTTTCCTTTCATTTCCTTTTCTTTCCTTTCCCTTCCGTTTCCTTCCCTTTCCTTTCCTTTATTTTGCTTTCCTCTGAGAACCTTTCATTTACTTTCCTTACCATTTCTTTTCCTTTCCCCTGTTTTCGGTTCCTTTCTTTTCATTTCCTTTCCTTTCCTCTGTTTTCTTTTCTTTCCTTTTCTTTCTTTTTTTTCCTTTCCTTTCCTTTCCTTCCCTTACCTTTCCTTTCTTTTCTTTTCATTTTTTTCTTTTCTTTCCTTTCCTTTCCTTTCCTTCCGTTCCCTTTCCTTTCCTTTCCTTTATTTTCCTTTCCTTTCCTTACCCTTCCTCTCCTTTTCTTCACTTTCCGATCATTTCCTTTTCTTTTCTTTCATTTCCTTTTCTTTCCTTTATTTTCCTTTGCTTTCCTTTCCCTTGCTTTCCTTCCCTTCCGTTTCCTTTCCTTTCCTTTCCTTTCCTTTCGTTTCCTTTCCTCTTTTTTCCTTATCTTTCCTTTCCTTTCCTTTCCTTCGCTTTCCTTTCCTTTCCTTCACTTCCCGATCATTTCCTTTTCTTTTCTTTCCTTTCCTTTCCTTTCCTTTCGTTTCCTTTCCTCTGTTTTCCTTATCTTCCCTTCCTTTCCTTTCCTTCCCTTTATTTTCCTTTTCTTTCGTTTCCTTTTCCTTTCCTTTCCTTTCCTTTCCTTTTCTTTTCTTTCCTTTCCTTTCCTTTTCTTTCCTTTATTTTCCTTTACTTTCCTTTCCTTCATTTTGTTTTCCTCTGAGAACCTTTCATTTACTTTTCTTACCATTTCTTTTCCTTTCCCCTGTTTTCCTTTCCTTTCCTTTTATTTTCCTTCGTTTCCCTTTTTTTCTTTTCTTTTCTTTCCTTTCCTTTCGTTTCCTTTCCTTTTCTTTCCATTATTTTCCTTTACTTTTCTTTCCTTTATTTTGCTTTCCTCTGAGAACCTTTCATTTACTTTCCTTGCCATTTCTTTTCCTTTCCCCTGTTTTCCTTTCCTTTCCTTTCAGTTCCGCTGTTTTCTTTTCTTTTCTTTCCTTTCCTTTCCTTTCCTCTCCTTTTCTTTGCTTTCCTTTCCTTTCATTTGCTTTCCTTTCCTTTCCTTTCCTTTCCATTCTATTCCTTCCCTTTCCTTTCCTTTCTTTTAATTTCTTTTCCTTGCCTTACCTTTCCTTTCCCGCCCTTTATTTTCCTTTCCTTTCCTTTCCTTTCCTTTCCTTTCCTTTCCTTTCCTTTCCTTTCCTTTCCTTCCCTTTCTTTTCTTTTCATATCCTTTCCTTTCCTTTCCCTTCCGTTTCCTTCAATTTCCTTTCCTTTCCTTTCCTTTATTTTCCTTACCTTACCTTTGCTACCTTTTCCTCTCCTTTCCATTCCTTTCATTTCGTTTCCTTACCTCTGTTTTCTTTTGTTTCCTTTCCTTTCTTTTCTTTTCAATTCCTTTCCATTCCTTTCCCTTCCGTTTCCTTCAATTTCCTTTCCTTTCCTTTCCTTTATTTTCCTTTCCTTTATTTTGCTTTCCTCTGAGAACCTTTCATTTACTTTCCTTACCATTTCTGTTCCTTTCCCCTGTTTTCCTTTCCTTTCCTTTCCTCTGTTTTCTTTTCTTTCCTTTCCTTTCCTTTCCTTTCCTTTTCTTTCCTTTCCTTTTCTTTCGTTTTCTTTCCTTTCTTTTCCTTTCCTTTCGTCTAATTTCCTCTCCCTTTTTTTATCTTTCTTTTCCTTCCCTTTAGTTCATTTCCTTTCAGTTTCTTTCCTTTCCTTTCCTTTCCTTTCCTTTCCTTTCCTTTCCTTTCCTATCCTTTCCTTTCGTTTTCTTTCCTTCCCTTTCCTTTCCTTTGCTTTCCTTTCCTTTATTTTCCTTTTCTTTTCTCTTCTTTATTTTATCTTCCTTCCCTCTGAGTTCCTTTCCTTTACTTTCTCACCTTACCTTTGCTTCCTTTTCCTTTCCTTTCCTTTCTTTTCATTTTCTTTCCTTACCTTACCTTTCCTTTCCTTTCTTTTCCTTTCATTTCCTTTCCTTTCCTTTATCTTCCGTTTCCTTCCCTTTCCTTTCCTTTCCTTATTTGCCCTTACTTTCCTTTCCTTTATTTTGTTTTCATCTGAGAACCTTTCATTTACTTTCCTTACCATTTCTTTTCCTTTCCCCTGTTTTCCTTTCCTTTCATTTCCTTTCCTTTCCTCTGTTTTCTCTCATTTGCTTTCCTTTCCTTTCCTTTACTTTCCTTTCCTTTCCCTTCCGTTTCCTTCCCTTTCCTTTCCTTTATTTTGCTTTCCTCTGAGAACCTTTCATTTACTTTCATTACCATTTCTTTTCCTTTCATTTCCTTTCCTTGCCTCTGTTTTCTTTTCTTTCCTTTCCTTTCCTTTCCTTTCCTTTCTTTTCTTTTCTTTTCTTTCCTTTATTTTCCTTTACTTTTCTTTCCTTTATTTTGCTTTCCTCTGAGAACCTTTCATTTACTTTCCTTGCCATTTCTTTTCCTTTCCTTTCCTTTCCTTTCCTTTCCTTTCCTTTCCTCTCCTTTTATTTGCTTTCCTTTCCTTTCATTTGCTTTCCTTTCCTTTCCATTCCATTCCTTCCCTTTCCTTTCCTTTGCTTTCCCGTACTTTATTTGCCTTTCCTTTACTTTCCTTTCCTTCCCTTTCCTTCCCTTCCGTTTCCTTTCCTTTCCTTTCCTTTCGTTTCCTTCGCTTTCCTTTCCTTTCCTTCACTTCCCGATCATTTCCTTTTCTTTTCTTTCCTTTCCTTTCCTTTCCTTTCATTTGCGTTTCTTTCCTTTCCTTTCTTTTCCTTTCATTTCCTTTCCTTTCCTTTCCCTTCCCTTTCCTTTGCTTTCCCTTCCGTTTCCTTCCCTTTCCTTTCCTTTATTTTGCTTTCCTCTGAGAACCTTTCATTTATTTTCCTTACCATTACCTTACATTCCCGTCCTTTATTTTCCTTTCCTTTCCTTTCCTTTCCTTTCCTTTCCTTTCCTTCCCTTACCTTTCCTCTTCTTATCATTTCCTTTCTTTCCTTTCCTTTCCTTTATTTTCCTTTCCTTTCCTTACCCTTCCTCTCCTTTCCTTCACTTCCCGATCATTTCCTTTTCTTTTCTTTCATTTCCTTTTCTTTTATTTCATTTCCTTTACTTTGCTTTCATTTCCTTTCCTTTCGTTTCCTTTCCTCTGTTTTCTTTATCTTTCCTTGCCTTTCCTTTCCTTCGCTTTCCTTTCCTTTCCTTCACTTCCCGATCATTTCCTTTTCTTTTCTTTCCTTTCCTTTCCTTTCCTTTCCTTTCCTTTCCTTTCCTTTCCTCTGTTTTCCTTATCTTCCCTTCCTTTCCTTTCCATCCCTTTATTTTCCTTTTCTTTCGTTTCCTTTCCTTTCCCTTCCGTTTCCTTCCCTTTCCTTTCCTTTATTTTGCTTTCCTCTGATAACCTTTCATTTACTTTCCTTACCATTTCTTTTCCTTTCCCCTGTTTTCGGTTCCTTTCCTTTCATTTCCTTTGCTTTCCTTTGTTTTCTTTCCTTTCCTTTCTTTTCTTTTCAATTCCTTTCCATTCCTTTCCCTTCCGTTTCCTTCAATTTCCTTTCCTTTCCTTTCCTTTCCTTTCCTTTCCTTTCCTTTCCTTTATTTTCCTTTACTTTCCTTTCCTTTATTTTGCTTTCCCCTGAGAACCTTTCATTTACTTTCCTTACCATTTCTTTTCCTTTCCCCTGTTTTCCTTTCCTTATCTTTCCTTTCCTCTGTTTTCTTTTCCCGTCCTTTATTTTCCTTTCCTTTCCCTTAATTTCCTTTCCTTTCTTTTCTTTTCTTTTCTTTTCATTTCCCTTCTTTTCTTTCCTTTCCTTCCGTTCCCTTTCCTTACCTTTCCTTTATTTTCCTTTACTTCCCTTTCCTTTATTTTCCTTTCCCTGAGTTCCTTTCCTTTACTTTCCTTACCTTACCTTTGCTACCTTTTCCTCTCCTTTCCATTCCTTTCATTTCGTTTCCTTACCTCTGTTTTCTTTTCTTTCCTTTCCTTTCTTTTCTTTTCAATTCCTTTCCATTCCTTTCCCTTCCGTTTCCTTCAATTTCCTTTCCTTTCCTTTATTTTCCTTTACTTTCCTTTCCTTTATTTTGCTTTCCCCTGAGAACCTTTCAATTACTTTCCTTACCATTACCTTACATTCCCGTCCTTTATTTTCCTTTCCTTTCCTTTCCTTTCCTTTCCTTTCCTTTCCTTTACTTTCTTTTCCTTTCCTTCACTTCCCGATCATTTCCTTTTCTTTTCTTTCCTTTCCTTTCCTTTCCTTTCCTTTCGTTTCCTTTCCTCTGTTTCCTTATCTTCCCTTCCTTTCCTTTCCTTCCCTTTATTTTCCTATTCTTTAGTTGCCTTTTCCCTTCCTTTCCTTTCCTTTTCTTTCCCTTCCTTTCCTTTTCTTTCCTTTATTTTCCTTTCCTTTCCTTTAATTTCCTTTCGCTTTTTTATCTTTCCTTTAGTTCATTTCCTTTCATTTTCTTTCCTTTCGTTTTCTTTCGTTCCCTTCCCTTTCCTTTGCTTTCCTTCCCTTTATTTTCCTTTTCTTTTCTTTTCTTTCTTTTATCTTTTTTTCCTCACCTTACCTTTCCTTTCCCATCCTTTATTTTCCCTTCCTTTCCTTTCTTTTCCTTTCATTTCCTTTCCTTTCCCTTCCATTTCCTTCCCTTTCCGTTGCTTTATTTTCCTCTTCTTTCCTTTCCTTTATTTTCTTTTCCTATGGAACCTTTCATTTACTTTCCCTACCATTTCTTTTCCTTTCCCCTGTTTCCTTTCCCTTCATTTCCTTTCCTTTCCTCTGTTTTCTTTAATTTCCTTTCCTTTCCTTTCCTTTCCTTTCATTTGCGTTTCTTTCCCTTCCTTTCTTTTCCTTTCATTTCCTTTCCTTTCCTTTCCCTTCCGTTTCCTTCCCTTTCCTTTGCTTTCCCTTCCGTTTCCTTCCGTTTCCTTTCCTTTATTTTGCTTTCCTCTGAGAACCTTTCATTTACTTTCCTTACCACTTCTTTTCCTTTCCCCTGTTTTCCTTTCCTTTCCTTTCATTTCCCTTCCTTTCCCTTTTTCTCTTTTCTTTTCTTTTCTTTCCTTTCCTTTCCTTTCATTTCCTTTCCTTTCCTTTTCTTTCCTTTATTTTCCTTTACTTTTCTTTCCTTTATTTTGCTTTCCTCTGAGAACCTTTCATTTACTTTCCTTGCCATTTCTTTTCCTTTCCTTTCCTTTCCTTTCCTTTCCTTTCCTTTCTTTTCCTTTCCTCTCCTTTTATTTGCTTTCCTTTCCTTTCATTTGCTTTCCTTTCCTTTCCTTTCCTTTCCATTCTATTCCTTCCCTTTCCTTTCCTTTCTTTTAATTTCTTTTCCTTGCCTTACCTTTCCTTTCCCGCCCTTTATTTTCCTTTCCTTTCCTTTCCTTTCCTTTCCTTTCCTTCCCTTTCTTTTCTTTTCATATCCTTTCCTTTCATTTCCCTTCCGTTTCCTTCAATTTCCTTTCCTTTCCTTTCCTTTATTTTCCTTACCTTACCTTTGCTACCTTTTCCTCTCCTTTCCATTCCTTTCATTTCGTTTCCTTACCTCTGTTTTCTTTTCTTTCCTTTCCTTTCTTTTCTTTTCAATTCCTTTCCATTCCTTTCCCTTCCGTTTCCTTCAATTTCCTTTCCTTTCCTTTCCTTTATTTTCCTTTCCTTTATTTTGCTTTCCTCTGAGAACCTTTCATTTACTTTCCTTACCATTTCTGTTCCTTTCCCCTGTTTTCCTTTCCTTTCCTTTCCTCTGTTTTCTTTTCTTTCCTTTCCTTTCCTTTCCTTTCCTTTCCTTTCCTTTTCTTTCCTTTCCTTTTCTTTCGTTTTCTTTCCTTTCTTTTCCTTTCCTTTCGTCTAATTTCCTCTCCCTTTTTTTATCTTTCTTTTCCTTCCCTTTAGTTCATTTCCTTTCAGTTTCTTTCCTTTCCTTTCCTTTCCTTTCCTTTCCTTTCGTTTTCTTTCCTTCCCTTTCCTTTCCTTTGCTTTCCTTTCCTTTATTTTCCTTTTCTTTTCTCTTCTTTATTTTATCTTCCTTCCCTCTGAGTTCCTTTCCTTTACTTTCTCACCTTACCTTTGCTTCCTTTTCCTTTCCTTTCCTTTCTTTTCATTTTCTTTCCTTACCTTACCTTTCCTTTCCTTTCTTTTCCTTTCATTTCCTTTCCTTTCCTTTATCTTCCGTTTCCTTCCCTTTCCTTTCCTTTCCTTATTTGCCCTTACTTTCCTTTCCTTTATTTTGTTTTCATCTGAGAACCTTTCATTTACTTTCCTTACCATTTCTTTTCCTTTCCCCTGTTTTCCTTTCCTTTCATTTCCTTTCCTTTCCTCTGTTTTCTCTCATTTGCTTTCCTTTCCTTTCCTTTACTTTCCTTTCCTTTCCCTTCCGTTTCCTTCCCTTTCCTTTCCTTTATTTTGCTTTCCTCTGAGAACCTTTCATTTACTTTCATTACCATTTCTTTTCCTTTCATTTCCTTTCCTTGCCTCTGTTTTCTTTTCTTTCCTTTCCTTTCCTTTCCTTTCTTTTCTTTTCTTTTCTTTCCTTTATTTTCCTTTACTTTTCTTTCCTTTATTTTGCTTTCCTCTGAGAACCTTTCATTTACTTTCCTTGCCATTTCTTTTCCTTTCCTTTCCTTTCCTTTCCTTTCCTTTCCTTTCCTATCCTTTCCTCTCCTTTTATTTGCTTTCCTTTCCTTTCATTTGCTTTCCTTTCCTTTCCATTCCATTCCTTCCCTTTCCTTTCCTTTGCTTTCCCGTACTTTATTTGCCTTTCCTTTCCTTTCCTTCCCTTTCCTTCCCTTCCGTTTCCTTTCCTTTCCTTTCCTTTCGTTTCCTTCGCTTTCCTTTCCTTTCCTTCACTTCCCGATCATTTCCTTTTCTTTTCTTTCCTTTCCTTTCCTTTCCTTTCCTTTCATTTGCGTTTCTTTCCTTTGCTTTCTTTTCCTTTCATTTCCTTTCCTTTCCTTTCCCTTCCCTTTCCTTTGCTTTCCCTTCCGTTTCCTTCCCTTTCCTTTCCTTTATTTTGCTTTCCTCTGAGAACCTTTCATTTATTTTCCTTACCATTACCTTACATTCCCGTCCTTTATTTTCCTTTCCTTTCCTTTCCTTTCCTTTCCTTTCCTTTCCTTTCCTTTCCTTCCCTTACCTTTCCTCTTCTTATCATTTCCTTTCTTTCCTTTCCTTTCCTTTATTTTCCTTTCCTTTCCTTACCCTTCCTCTCCTTTCCTTCACTTCCCGATCATTTCCTTTTCTTTTCTTTAATTTCCTTTTCTTTTATTTCATTTCCTTTACTTTGCTTTCATTTCCTTTCCTTTCGTTTCCTTTCCTCTGTTTTCTTTATCTTTCCTTGCCTTTCCTTTCCTTCGCTTTCCTTTCCTTTCCTTCACTTCCCGATCATTTCCTTTTCTTTTCTTTCCTTTCCTTTCCTTTCCTTTCCTTTCCTTTCCTTTCCTTTCCTCTGTTTTCCTTATCTTCCCTTCCTTTCCTTTCCATCCCTTTATTTTCCTTTTCTTTCGTTTCCTTTCCTTTCCCTTCCGTTTCCTTCCCTTTCCTTTCCTTTATTTTGCTTTCCTCTGATAACCTTTCATTTACTTTCCTTACCATTTCTTTTCCTTTCCCCTGTTTTCGGTTCCTTTCCTTTCATTTCCTTTGCTTTCCTTTGTTTTCTTTTCTTTCCTTTCCTTTCTTTTCTTTTCAATTCCTTTCCATTCCTTTCCCTTCCGTTTCCTTCAATTTCCTTTCCTTTCCTTTCCTTTCCTTTCCTTTCCTTTATTTTCCTTTACTTTCCTTTCCTTTATTTTGCTTTCCCCTGAGAACCTTTCATTTACTTTCCTTACCATTTCTTTTCCTTTCCCCTGTTTTCCTTTCCTTATCTTTCCTTTCCTTTCCCTTCCTTTCCTTTCCTTTCTTTTCTTTTCTTTTCTTTTCTTTTCATTTCCCTTCTTTTCTTTCCTTTCCTTCCGTTCCCTTTCCTTACCTTTCCTTTATTTTCCTTTATTTTCCTTTACTTCCCTTTCCTTTATTTTCCTTTCCCTGATTTCCTTTCCTTTACTTTCCTTACCTTACCTTTGCTACCTTTTCCTCTCCTTTCCATTCCTTTCATTTCGTTTCCTTACCTCTGTTTTCTTTTCTTTCCTTTCCTTTCTTTTCTTTTCAATTCCTTTCCATTCCTTTCCCTTCCGTTTCCTTCAATTTCCTTTCCTTTCCTTTATTTTCCTTTACTTTCCTTTCCTTTATTTTGCTTTCCCCTGAGAACCTTTCAATTACTTTCCTTACCATTACCTTACATTCCCGTCCTTTATTTTCCTTTCCTTTCCTTTCCTTTCCTTTCCTTTACTTTCTTTTCCTTTCCTTCACTTCCCGATCATTTCCTTTTCTTTTCTTTCCTTTCCTTTCCTTTCCTTTCCTTTCGTTTCCTTTCCTCTGTTTCCTTATCTTCCCTTCCTTTCCTTTCCTTCCCTTTATTTTCCTATTCTTTAGTTTCCTTTTCCCTTCCTTTCCTTTCCTTTTCTTTCCCTTCCTTTCCTTTTCTTTCCTTTATTTTCCTTTCCTTTCCTTTAATTTCCTTTCGCTTTTTTATCTTTCCTTTAGTTCATTTCCTTTCATTTTCTTTCCTTTCGTTTTCTTTCGTTCCCTTCCCTTTCCTTTGCTTTCCTTCCCTTTATTTTCCTTTTCTTTTCTTTTCTTTCTTTTATCTTTTTTTCCTCACCTTACCTTTCCTTTCCCATCCTTTATTTTCCCTTCCTTTCCTTTTTTTTCCTTTCATTTCCTTTCCTTTCCCTTCCATTTCCTTCCCTTTCCGTTGCTTTATTTTCCTCTTCTTTCCTTTCCTTTATTTTCTTTTCCTCTGGAACCTTTCATTTACTTTCCCTACCATTTCTTTTCCTTTCCCCTGTTTCCTTTCCCTTCATTTCCTTTCCTTTCCTCTGTTTTCTTTCCTTTCCTTTCCTTTCCTTTCCTTTCCTTTCCTTTCATTTGCGTTTCTTTCCCTTCCTTTCTTTTCCTTTCATTTCCTTTCCTTTCCTTTCCCTTCCGTTTCCTTCCCTTTCCTTTGCTTTCCCTTCCGTTTCCTTCCGTTTCCTTTCCTTTATTTTGCTTTCCTCTGAGAACCTTTCATTTACTTTCCTTACCACTTCTTTTCCTTTCCCCTGTTTTCCTTTCCTTTCCTTTCATTTCCCTTCCTTTCCCTTTTTCTCTTTTCTTTTCTTTTCTTTCCTTTCCTTTCCTTTCATTTCCTTTCCTTTCCTTTTCTTTCCTTTATTTTCCTTTACTTTTCTTTCCTTTATTTTTCTTTCCTCTGAGAACCTTTCATTTACTTTCCTTGCCATTTCTTTTCCTTTCCTTTCCTTTCCTTTCCTTTCCTTTCCTTTCCTTTCTTTTCCTTTCCTCTCCTTTTATTTGCTTTCCTTTCCTTTCATTTGCTTTCCTTTCCTTTCCTTTCCATTCCATTCCTTCGCTTTCCTTTCCTTTGCTTTCCCGTACTTTATTTGCCTTTCCTTTCCTTTCCTTTCCTTTGCTTTCCTTTGTTTTCTTTTCATTTCCTTTCCTTTCCTTTCCTTTATTTTGCTTTCCTCTGAGAACCTTTCATTTACTTTCCTTACCATTTCTTTTCCTTTCCCCTGTTTTCCTTTTCTTTTCTTTCCCGTCCTTGATTTTATTTTCCTTTCCTTCCCTATCCTTTCCTTTCCTTTATTTTCCTTTCATTTCCTTTTCTTTCCTTTCCCTTCCGTTTCCTTCCCTTTCCCTTCCTTTATTTTGCTTTCCTCTGAGAACCTTTCATTTACTTTCCTTACCATTTCTTTTCCTTTCCCCTGTTTTCGGTTCCTTTCCTTTCATTTCCTTTCCATTCCTCTGTTTTCTTTTCTTTCATTTCCTTTCCTTTCCTTTCCTTTCCTTTCCTTTCCTTTCCTTTCCTTTCCTTTCCTTTCCTTTTCTTTTCTTTCCTTTCCTTTTCTTTCCTTTATTTTCCTTTGCTTTCCTTTCCCTTGCTTTCCTTCCCTTCCGTTTCCTTTCCTTTCCTTTCCTTTCCTTTCCTTTCGTTTCCTTTCCTCTTTTTTCCTTATCTTTCCTTTCCTTTCCTTTCCTTCGCTTTCCTTTCCTTTCCTTCACTTCCCGATCATTTCCTTTTCTTTTCTTTCCTTTCCTTTCCTTTCCTTTCGTTTCCTTTCCTCTGTTTTCCTTATCTTCCCTTCTTTTCCTTTCCTTCCCTTTATTTTCCTTTTCTTTCGTTTCCTTTTCCTTTCCTTTCCTTTCCTTTCCTTTCCTTTCCTTTCCTTTTCTTTTCTTTCCTTTCCTTTCCTTTTCTTTCCTTTATTTTCCTTTACTTTCCTTTCCTTCATTTTGTTTTCCTCTGAGAACCTTTCATTTACTTTCCTTACCATTTCTTTTCCTTTCCCCTGTTTTCCTTTCCTTTCCTTTTATTTTCCTTCGTTTTCCTTTTTTTCTTTTCTTTTCTTTCCTTTCCTTTCGTTTCCTTTCCTTTTCTTTCCATTATTTTCCTTTACTTTTCTTTCCTTTATTTTGCTTTCCTCTGAGAACCTTTCATTTACTTTCCTTGCCATTTCTTTTCCTTTCCCCTGTTTTCCTTTCCTTTCCTTTCAGTTCCGCTGTTTTCTTTTCTTTTCTTTCCTTTCCTTTCCTTTCCTCTCCTTTTCTTTGCTTTCCTTTCCTTTCATTTGCTTTCCTTTCCTTTCCTTTCCATTCTATTCCTTCCCTTTCCTTTCCTTTCTTTTAATTTCTTTTCCTTGCCTTACCTTTCCTTTCCCGCCCTTTATTTTCCTTTCCTTTCCTCTCCTTTCCTTTCCTTTCCTTTCCTTTCCTTTCCTTTCCTTCCCTTTCTTTTCTTTTCATATCCTTTCCTTTCCTTTCCCTTCCGTTTCCTTCAATTTCCTTTCCTTTCCTTTCCTTTATTTTCCTTACCTTACCTTTGCTACCTTTTCCTCTCCTTTCCATTCCTTTCATTTCGTTTCCTTACCTCTGTTTTCTTTTCTTTCCTTTCCTTTCTTTTCTTTTCAATTCCTTTCCATTCCTTTCCCTTCCGTTTCCTTAAATTTCCTTTCCTTTCCTTTCCTTTATTTTCCTTTCCTTTATTTTGCTTTCCTCTGAGAACCTTTCATTTACTTTCCTTACCATTTCTGTTCCTTTCCCCCGTTTTCCTTTCCTTTCCTTTCCTCTGTTTTCTTTTCTTTCCTTTCCTTTCCTTTCCTTTCCTTTTCTTTCCTTTCCTTTTCTTTCGTTTTCTTTCCTTTCTTTTCCTTTCCTTTCGTCTAATTTCCTCTCCCTTTTTTTATCTTTCTTTTCCTTCCCTTTAGTTCATTTCCTTTCATTTTCTTTCCTTTCCTTTCCTTTCCTTTCCTTTCCTTTCCTTTCCTTTCCTTTCCTTTCCTTTCGTTTTCTTTCCTTCCCTTTCCTTTCCTTTGCTTTCCTTTCCTTTATTTTCCTTTTCTTTTTTCTTCTTTATTTTATCTTCCTTCCCTCTGAGTTCCTTTCCTTTACTTTCTCACCTTACCTTTGCTTCCTTTTCCTTTCCTTTCCTTTCTTTTCATTTTCTTTCCTTACCTTACCTTTCCTTTCAGGTCCTTTATTTTCCTTTCCTTTCCTTTCTTTTCCTTTCATTTCCTTTCCTTTCCTTTATCTTCCGTTTCCTTCCCTTTCCTTTCCTTATTTGCCCTTACTTTCCTTTCCTTTATTTTGTTTTCATCTGAGAACCTTTCATTTACTTTCCTTACCATTTCTTTTCCTTTCCCCTGTTTTCCTTTCCTTTCATTTCCTTTCCTTTCCTCTGTTTTCTCTCATTTGCTTTCCTTTCCTTTCCTTTACTTTCCTTTCCTTTCCCTTCCGTTTCCTTCCCTTTCCTTTCCTTTATTTTGCTTTCCTCTGAGAACCTTTCATTTACTTTCATTACCATTTCTTTTCCTTTCCCCTGTTTTCCTTTTCTTTCCTTTCATTTCCTTTCCTTGCCTCTGTTTTCTTTTCTTTCCTTTCCTTTCCTTTCTTTTCTTTTCTTTCCTTTATTTTCCTTTACTTTTCTTTCCTTTATTTTGCTTTCCTCTGAGAACCTTTCATTTACTTTCCTTGCCATTTCTTTTCTATTCCTTTCCTTTCCTTTCCTTTCCTTTCCTTTCCTTTCCTTTCCTTTCCTTTCCTTTCCTCTCCTTTTATTTGCTTTCCTTTCCTTTCATTTGCTTTCCTTTCCTTTCCATTCCATTCCTTCCCTTTCCTTTCCTTTGCTTTCCCGTACTTTATTTGCCTTTCCTTTCCTTTCCTTCCCTTTCCTTCCCTTCCGTTTCCTTTCCTTTCCTTTCCTTTCGTTTCCTTTCCTCTTTTTTCCTTATCTTTCCTTTCCTTTCCTTTCCTTCGCTTTCCTTTCCTTTCCTTCACTTCCCGATCATTTCCTTTTCTTTTCTTTCCTTTCCTTTCCTTTCCTTTCCTTTCCTTTCCTTTCATTTGCGTTTCTTTCCTTTTCTTTCGTTTCCTTTCCTTTCCCTTCCGTTTCCTTCCCTTTCCTTTCCTTTATTTTGCTTTCCTCTGAGAACCTTTCATTTACTTTCCTTACCATTTCTTTTCCTTTCCCCTGTTTTCGGTTCCTTTCCTTTCATTTCCTTTGCTTTCCTTTGTTTTCTTTTCTTTCCTTTCCTTTCTTTTCTTTTCAATTCCTTTCCATTCCTTTCCCTTCCGTTTCCTTCAATTTCCTTTACTTTCCTTTCCTTTCCTTTCCTTTATTTTCCTTTACTTTCCTTTCCTTTATTTTGCTTTCCCCTGAGAACCTTTCATATACTTTCCTTACCATTTCTTTTCCTTTCCCCTGTTTTCCTTTCCTTATCTTTCCTTTCCTCTGTTTTCTTTTCCCGTCCTTTATTTTCCTTTCCTTTCCCTTCCTTTCCTTTCCTTTCTTTTCTTTTCTTTTCTTTTCATTTCCCTTCTTTTCTTTCCTTTCCTTCCGTTCCCTTTCCTTACCTTTCCTTTATTTTCCTTTACTTCCCTTTCCTTTATTTTCCTTTCCCCTGAGTTCCTTTCCTTTACTTTCCTTACCTTACCTTTGCTACCTTTTCCTCTCCTTTCCATTCCTTTCATTTCGTTTTCTTACCTCTGTTTTCTTTTCTTTCCTTTCCTTTCTTTTCTTTTCAATTCCTTTCCATTCCTTTCCCTTCCGTTTCCTTCAATTTCCTTTCCTTTCCTTTATTTTCCTTTACTTTCCTTTCCTTTATTTTGCTTTCCCCTGAGAACCTTTCAATTACTTTCCTTACCATTACCTTACATTCCCGTCCTTTATTTTCCTTTCCTTTCCTTTCCTTTCCTTTCCTTTCCTTTCCTTTCCTTTACTTTCTTTTCCTTTCCTTCACTTCCCGATCATTTCCTTTTTTTTTCTTTCCTTTCCTTTCCTTTCCTTTCCTTTCGTTTCCTTTCCTCTGTTTCCTTATCTTCCCTTCCTTTCCTTTCCTTCCCTTTATTTTCCTTTTCTTTCGTTTCCTTTTCCCTTCCTTTCCTTTCCTTTCCTTTTCTTTCCCTTCCTTTCCTTTACTTTCCTTTATTTTCCTTTCCTTTCCTTTAATTTCCTTTCGCTTTTTTATCTTTCCTTTAGTTCATTTCCTTTCATTTTCTTTCCTTTCGTTTTCTTTCGTTCCCTTCCCTTTCCTTTGCTTTCCTTCCCTTTATTTTCCTTTTCTTTTCTTTTCTTTCTTTTATCTTTTTTTCCTCACCTTACCTTTCCTTTCCCATCCTTTATTTTCCCTTCCTTTCCTTTCTTTTCCTTTCATTTCCTTTCCTTTCCCTTCCATTTCCTTCCCTTTCCGTTGCTTTATTTTCCTCTACTTTCCTTTCCTTTATTTTCTTTTCCTCTGGAACCTTTCATTTACTTTCCCTACCATTTCTTTTCCTTTCCCCTGTTTCCTTTCCTTTCATTTCCTTTCCTTTCCTCTGTTTTCTTTCCTTTCCTTTCCTTTCCTTTCATTTGCGTTTCTTTCCCTTCCTTTCTTTTCCTTTCATTTCCTTTCCTTTCCTTTCCCTTCCGTTTCCTTCCCTTTCCTTTGCTTTCCCTTCCGTTTCCTTCCGTTTCCTTTCCTTTATTTTGCTTTCCTCTGAGAACCTTTCATTTACTTTCCTTACCACTTCTTTTCCTTTCCCCTGTTTTCCTTTCCTTTCCTTTCATTTACCTTCCTTTCCCTTTTTCTCTTTTCTTTTCTTTTTTTTCCTTTCCTTTCCTTTCATTTCCTTTCCTTTCCTTTTCTTTCCTTTATTTTCCTTTACTTTTCTTTCCTTTATTTTGCTTTCCTCTGAGAACCTTTCCTTTACTTTCCTTGCCATTTCTTTTCCTTTCCTTTCCTTTCCTTTCCTTTCCTTTCCTTTCCTTTCCTTTCCTTTCCTCTCCTTTTATTTGCTTTCCTTTCCTTTCGTTTGCTTTCCTTTCCTTTCCTTTCCATTCCATTCCTTCCCTTTCCTTTCCTTTGCTTTCCCGTACTTTATTTGCCTTTCCTTTCCTTCCGTTCCCTTTCCTTACCTTTCCTTTATTTTCCTTTACTTCCCTTTCCTTTATTTTCCTTTCCCCTGAGTTCCTTTCCTTTACTTTCCTTACCTTACCTTTGCTACCTTTTCCTCTCCTTTCCCTTCTGTTTCCTTCCGTTTCCTTTCCTTTATTTTGCTTTCCTCTGAGAACCTTTCATTTACTTTCCTTACCACTTCTTTTCCTTTCCCCTGTTTTCCTTTCCTTTCCTTTCATTTCCCTTCCTTTCCCTTTTTCTCTTTTCTTTTCTTTTTTTTCCTTTCCTTTCCTTTCATTTCCTTTCCTTTCCTTTGTTTTCTTTTCATTTCCTTTCCTTTCCTTTCCTTTATTTTGCTTTCCTCTGAGAACCTTTCATTTACTTTCCTTACCATTTCTTTTCCTTTCCCCTGTTTTCCTTTTCTTTTCTTTCCCGTCCTTGATTTTATTTTCCTTTCCTTCCCTATCCTTTCCTTTCCTTTATTTTCCTTTCATTTCCTTTTCTTTCCTTTCCCTTCCGTTTCCTTCCCTTTCCCTTCCTTTATTTTGCTTTCCTCTGAGAACCTTTCATTTACTTTCCTTACCATTTCTTTTCCTTTCCCCTGTTTTCGGTTCCTTTCCTTTCATTTCCTTTCCATTCCTCTGTTTTCTTTTCTTTCATTTCCTTTCCTTTCCTTTCCTTTCCTTTCCTTTCCTTTCCTTTCCTTTTCTTTTCTTTCCTTTCCTTTTCTTTCCTTTATTTTCCTTTGCTTTCCTTTCCCTTGCTTTCCTTTCCTTCCGTTTCCTTTCCTTTCCTTTCCTTTCCTTTCCTTTCCTTTCCTTTCGTTTTCTTTCCTCTTTTTTCCTTATCTTTCCTTTCCTTTCCTTTCCTTCGCTTTCCTTTCCTTTCCTTCACTTCCCGATCATTTCCTTTTCTTTTCTTTCCTTTCCTTTCCTTTCCTTTCGTTTCCTTTCCTCTGTTTTCCTTATCTTCCCTTCCTTTCCTTTCCTTCCCTTTATTTTCCTTTTCTTTCGTTTCCTTTTCCTTTCCTTTCCTTTCCTTTCCTTTCCTTTCCTTTTCTTTTCTTTCCTTTCCTTTCCTTTCCTTTTCTTTCCTTTATTTTCCTTTACTTTCCTTTCCTTCATTTTGTTTTCCTCTGAGAACCTTTCATTTACTTTCCTTACCATTTCTTTTCCTTTCCCCTGTTTTCCTTTCCTTTCCTTTTATTTTCCTTCGTTTCCCTTTTTTTCTTTTCTTTTCTTTCCTTTCCTTTCGTTTCCTTTCCTTTTCTTTCCATTATTTTCCTTTACTTTTCTTTCCTTTATTTTGCTTTCCTCTGAGAACCTTTCATTTACTTTCCTTGCCATTTCTTTTCCTTTCCCCTGTTTTCCTTTCCTTTCCTTTCAGTTCCGCTGTTTTCTTTTCTTTTCTTTCCTTTCCTTTCCTTTCCTCTCCTTTTCTTTGCTTTCCTTTCCTTTCATTTGCTTTCCTTTCCTTTCTTTTAATTTCTTTTCCTTGCCTTACCTTTCCTTTCCCGCCCTTTATTTTCCTTTCCTTTCCTTTCCTTTCCTTTCCTTTCCTTTCCTTTCCTTTCCTTCCCTTTCTTTTCTTTTCATATCCTTTCCTTTCCTTTCCCTTCCGTTTCCTTCAATTTCCTTTCCTTTCCTTTCCTTTATTTTCCTTACCTTACCTTTGCTACCTTTTCCTCTCCTTTCCATTCCTTTCATTTCGTTTCCTTACCTCTGTTTTCTTTTCTTTCCTTTCCTTTCTTTTCTTTTCAATTCCTTTCCATTCCTTTCCCTTCCGTTTCCTTAAATTTCCTTTCCTTTCCTTTCCTTTATTTTCCTTTCCTTTATTTTGCTTTCCTCTGAGAACCTTTCATTTACTTTCCTTACCATTTCTGTTCCTTTCCCCCGTTTTCCTTTCCTTTCCTTTCCTCTGTTTTCTTTTCTTTCCTTTCCTTTCCTTTCCTTTCCTTTCCTTTCCTTTTCTTTCCTTTCCTTTTCTTTCGTTTTCTTTCCTTTCTTTTCCTTTCCTTTCGTCTAATTTCCTCTCCCTTTTTTTATCTTTCTTTTCCTTCCCTTTAGTTCATTTCCTTTCATTTTCTTTCCTTTCCTTTCCTTTCCTTTCCTTTCCTTTCCTTTCCTTTCCTTTCCTTTCCTTTCCTTTCCTTTCGTTTTCTTTCCTTCCCTTTCCTTTCCTTTGCTTTCCTTTCCTTTATTTTCCTTTTCTTTTTTCTTCTTTATTTTATCTTCCTTCCCTCTGAGTTCCTTTCCTTTACTTTCTCACCTTACCTTTGCTTCCTTTTCCTTTCCTTTCCTTTCTTTTCATTTTCTTTCCTTACCTTACCTTTCCTTTCAGGTCCTTTATTTTCCTTTCCTTTCCTTTCTTTTCCTTTCATTTCCTTTCCTTTCCTTTATCTTCCGTTTCCTTCCCTTTCCTTTCCTTATTTGCCCTTACTTTCCTTTCCTTTATTTTGTTTTCATCTGAGAACCTTTCATTTACTTTCCTTACCATTTCTTTTCCTTTCCCCTGTTTTCCTTTCCTTTCATTTCCTTTCCTCTGTTTTCTCTCATTTGCTTTCCTTTCCTTTCCTTTACTTTCCTTTCCTTTCCCTTCCGTTTCCTTCCCTTTCCTTTCCTTTATTTTGCTTTCCTCTGAGAACCTTTCATTTACTTTCATTACCATTTCTTTTCCTTTCCCCTGTTTTCCTTTTCTTTCCTTTCATTTCCTTTCCTTGCCTCTGTTTTCTTTTCTTTCCTTTCCTTTCCTTTCTTTTCTTTTCTTTCCTTTATTTTCCTTTACTTTTCTTTCCTTTATTTTGCTTTCCTCTGAGAACCTTTCATTTACTTTCCTTGCCATTTCTTTTCCTTTCCTTTCCTTTCCTTTCCTTTCCTTTCCTTTCCTTTCCTCTCCTTTTATTTGCTTTCCTTTCCTTTCATTTGCCTTCCTTTCCTTTCCATTCCATTCCTTCCCTTTCCTTTCCTTTGCTTTCCCGTACTTTATTTGCCTTTCCTTTCCTTTCCTTTCCTTCCCTTTCCTTCCCTTCCGTTTCCTTTCCTTTCCTTTCCTTTCGTTTCCTTTCCTCTTTTTTCCTTATCTTTCCTTTCCTTTCCTTTCCTTCGCTTTCCTTTCCTTTCCTTCACTTCCCGATCATTTCCTTTTCTTTTCTTTCCTTTCCTTTCCTTTCCTTTCCTTTCCTTTCCTTTCATTTGCGTTTCTTTCCTTTCCTTTCTTTTCCTTTCATTTCCTTTCCTTTCCTTTCCCTTCCCTTTCCTTTGCTTTCCCTTCCGTTTCCTTCCCTTTCCTTTCCTTTATTTTGCTTTCCTCTGAGAACCTTTCATTTATTTTCCTTACCATTACCTTACATTCCCGTCCTTTATTTTCCTTTCCTTTCCTTTCCTTTCCTTTCCTTTCCTTTCCTTCCCTTACCTTTCCTCTTCTTATCATTTCCTTTCTTTCCTTTCCTTTCCTTTATTTTCCTTTCCATTCCTTACCCTTCCTCTCCTTTCCTTCACTTCCCGATCATTTCCTTTTCTTTTCTTTCATTTCCTTTTCTTTTATTTCATTTCCTTTACTTTGCTTTCATTTCCTTTCCTTTCGTTTCCTTTCCTCTGTTTTCTTTATCTTTCCTTGCCTTTCCTTTCCTTCGCTTTCCTTTCCTTTCCTTCACTTCCCGATCATTTCCTTTTCTTTTCTTTCCTTTCCTTTCCTTTCCTCTGTTTTCCTTATCTTCCCTTCCTTTCCTTTCCTTCCCTTTATTTTCCTTTTCTTTCGTTTCCTTTCCTTTCCCTTCCGTTTCGTTCCCTTTCCTTTCCTTTATTTTGCTTTCCTCTGAGAACCTTTCATTTACTTTCCTTACCATTTCTTTTCCTTTCCCCTGTTTTCGGTTCCTTTCCTTTCATTTCCTTTGCTTTCCTTTGTTTTCTTTTCTTTCCTTTCCTTTCTTTTCTTTTCAATTCCTTTCCATTCCTTTCCCTTCCGTTTCCTTCAATTTCCTTTACTTTCCTTTCCTTTCCTTTCCTTTATTTTCCTTTACTTTCATTTCCTTTATTTTGCTTTCCCCTGAGAACCTTTCATATACTTTCCTTACCATTTCTTTTCCTTTCCCCTGTTTTCCTTTCCTTATCTTTCCTTTCCTCTGTTTTCTTTTCCCGTCCTTTATTTTCCTTTCCTTTCCCTTCCTTTCCTTTCCTTTCTTTTCTTTTCTTTTCTTTTCTTTTCATTTCCCTTCTTTTCTTTCCTTTCCTTCCGTTCCCTTTCCTTACCTTTCCTTTATTTTCTTTTACTTCCCTTTCCTTTATTTTCCTTTCCCCTGAGTTCCTTTCCTTTACTTTCCTTACCTTACCTTTGCTACCTTTTCCTCTCCTTTCCATTCCTTTCATTTCGTTTTCTTACCTCTGTTTTCGTTTCTTTCCTTTCCTTTCTTTTCTTTTCAATTCCTTTCCATTCCTTTCCCTTCCGTTTCCTTCAATTTCCTTTCCTTTCCTTTATTTTCCTTTACTTTCCTTTCCTTTATATTGCTTTCCCCTGAGAACCTTTCAATTACTTTCCTTACCATTACCTTACATTCCCGTCCTTTATTTTCCTTTCCTTTCCTTTCCTTTCCTTTCCTTTCCTTTCCTTTCCTTTCCTTTCCTTTACTTTCTTTTCCTTTCCTTCACTTCCCGATCATTTCCTTTTTTTTTCTTTCCTTTCCTTTCCTTTCCTTTCCTTTCGTTTCCTTTCCTCTGTTTCCTTATCTTCCCTTCCTTTCCTTTCCTTCCCTTTATTTTCCTTTTCTTTCGTTTCCTTTTCCCTTCCTTTCCTTTCCTTTCCTTTTCTTTCCCTTCCTTTCCTTTTCTTTCCTTTATTTTCCTTTCCTTTCCTTTAATTTCCTTTCGCTTTTTTATCTTTCCTTTAGTTCATTTCCTTTCATTTTCTTTCCTTTCGTTTTCTTTCGTTCCCTTCCCTTTCCTTTGCTTTCCTTCCCTTTATTTTCCTTTTCTTTTCTTTTCTTTCTTTTATCTTTTTTTCCTCACCTTACCTTTCCTTTCCCATCCTTTATTTTCCCTTCCTTTCCTTTCTTTTCCTTTCATTTCCTTTCCTTTCCCTTCCATTTCCTTCCCTTTCCGTTGCTTTATTTTCCTCTACTTTCCTTTCCTTTATTTTCTTTTCCTCTGGAACCTTTCATTTACTTTCCCTACCATTTCTTTTCCTTTCCCCTGTTTCCTTTCCTTTCATTTCCTTTCCTTTCCTCTGTTTTCTTTCCTTTCCTTTCCTTTCCTTTCATTTGCGTTTCTTTCCCTTCCTTTCTTTTCCTTTCATTTCCTTTCCTTTCCTTTCCCTTCCGTTTCCTTCCCTTTCCTTTGCTTTCCCTTCCGTTTCCTTCCGTTTCCTTTCCTTTATTTTGCTTTCCTCTGAGAACCTTTCATTTACTTTCCTTACCACTTCTTTTCCTTTCCCCTGTTTTCCTTTCCTTTCCTTTCATTTCCCTTCCTTTCCCTTTTTCTCTTTTCTTTTCTTTTTTTTCCTTTCCTTTCCTTTCATTTCCTTTCTTTCCTTTTCTTTCCTTTATTTTCCTTTACTTTTCTTTCCTTTATTTTGCTTTCCTCTGAGAACCTTTCCTTTACTTTCCTTGCCATTTCTTTTCCTTTCCTTTCCTTTCCTTTCCTTTCCTTTCCTCTCCTTTTATTTGCTTTCCTTTCCTTTCATTTGCTTTCCTTTCCTTTCCTTTCCATTCCATTCCTTCCCTTTCCTTTCCTTTGCTTTCCCGTACTTTATTTGCCTTTCCTTTCCTTCCGTTCCCTTTCCTTACCTTTCCTTTATTTTCCTTTACTTCCCTTTCCTTTATTTTCCTTTCCCCTGAGTTCCTTTCCTTTACTTTCCTTACCTTACCTTTGCTACCTTTTCCTCTCCTTTCCATTCCTTTCATTTCGTTTCCTTACCTCTGTTTTCTTTTCTTTCCTTTCCTTTCTTTTCTTTTCAATTCCTTTCCATTCCTTTCCCTTCCGTTTCCTTCAATTTCCTTTCCTTTCCTTTATTTTCCTTTACTTTCCTTTCCTTTATTTTGCTTTCCCCTGAGAACCTTTCAATTACTTTCCTTACCATTACCTTACATTCCCGTCCTTTATTTTCGTTTCCTTTCCTTTCCTTTCCTTTCCTTTCCTTTACTTTCTTTTCCTTTCCTTCACTTCCCGATCATTTCCTTTTTTTTCTTTCCTTTCTTTTCCTTTCCTTTCCTTTCGTTTCCTTTCCTCTGTTTCCTTATCTTCCCTTCCTTTCCTTTCCTTCCCTTTATTTTCCTTTTCTTTCGTTTCCTTTTCCCTTCCTTTCCTTTCCTTTCCTTTCCTTTTCTTTCCCTTCCTTTCCTTTTCTTTCCTTTATTTTCCTTTCCTTTCCTTTAATTTCCTTTCGCTTTTTTATCTTTCCTTTAGTTCATTTCCTTTCATTTTCTTTCCTTTCGTTTTCTTTCGTTCCCTTCCCTTTCCTTTGCTTTCCTTCCCTTTATTTTCCTTTTCTTTTCTTTTCTTTCTTTTATCTTTTTTTCCTCACCTTACCTTTCCTTTCCCATCCTTTATTTTCCCCGTCCTCTCCTTTCTTTTCCTTTCATTTCCTTTCCTTTCCCTTCCATTTCCTTCCCTTTCCGTTGCTTTATTTTCCTCTACTTTCCTTTCCTTTATTTTCTTTTCCTCTGGAACCTTTCATTTACTTTCCCTACCATTTCTTTTCCTTTCCCCTGTTTCCTTTCCTTTCATTTCCTTTCCTTTCCTCTGTTTTCTTTCCTTTCCTTTCCTTTCCTTTCCTTTCATTTGCGTTTCTTTCCCTTCCTTTCTTTTCCTTTCATTTCCTTTCCTTTCCTTTCCCTTCCGTTTCCTTCCCTTTCCTTTGCTTTCCCTTCCGTTTCCTTCCGTTTCCTTTCCTTTATTTTGCTTTCCTCTGAGAACCTTTCATTTACTTTCCTTACCACTTCTTTTCCTTTCCCCTGTTTTCCTTTCCTTTCCTTTCATTTCCCTTCCTTTCCCTTTTTCTCTTTTCTTTTCTTTTCTTTCCTTTCCTTTCCTTTCATTTCCTTTCCTTTCCTTTTCTTTCCTTTATTTTCCTTTACTTTTCTTTCCTTTATTTTGCTTTCCTCTGAGAACCTTTCATTTACTTTCCTTGCCATTTCTTTTCCTTTCCTTTCCTTTCCTTTCCTTTCCTTTCCTCTCCTTTTATTTGCTTTCCTTTCCTTTCATTTGCTTTCCTTTCCTTTCCTTTCCATTCCATTCCTTCCCTTTCCTTTCCTTTGCTTTCCCGTACTTTATTTGCCTTTCCTTTTCTTTGCTTTCCTTTCTTTTCTTTTCATTTCCTTTCCTTTCCCTTCCTTTATTTTGCTTTCCTCTGAGAACCTTTCATTTACTTTCCTTACCATTTCTTTTCCTTTCCCCTGTTTTCCTTTTCTTTTCTTTCCCGTCCTTGATTTTATTTTCCTTTCCTTCCCTATCCTTTCCTTTCCTTTATTTTCCTTTCATTTCCTTTTCTTTCCTTTCCCTTCCGTTTCCTTCCCTTTCCTTTCCTTTATTTTGCTTTCCTCTGAGAACCTTTCATTTACTTTCCTTTCCCCTATTTTCGGTTCCTTTCCTTTCATTTCCTTTCCTTTCCTCTGTTTTCTTTTCTTTCCTTTCCTTTCTTTTTTTTCCTTTCCTTTCCTTTCCTTTCCTTCCCTTACCTTTCCTTTCCTTTCTTTTCTTTTCATTTTTTTTCTTTTCATTCCTTTCCTTTATTTTCCTTTCCTTTCCTTACCCTTCCTCTCCTTTTCTTCACTTTCCGATCATTTCCTTTTTTTTCTTTCATTTCCTTTCCTTTCCTTTCCTTTCCTTTTCTTTTCTTTCCTTTCCTTTTCTTTCCTTTATTTTCCTTTGCTTTCCTTTCCCTTGCTTTCCTTCCCTTCCGTTTCCTTTCCTTTCCTTTCCTTTCCTTTCGTTTCCTTTCCTCTTTTTTCCTTATCTTTCCTTTCCTTTCCTTTCCTTCGCTTTCCTTTCCTTTCCTTCACTTCCCGATCATTTCATTTTCTTTTCTTTCCTTTCCTTTCCTTTCCTTTCCTTTCGTTTCCTTTCCTCTGTTTTCCTTATCTTCCCTTCCTTTCCTTTCCTTCCCTTTATTTTCCTTTTCTTTCGTTTCCTTTTCCTTTCCTTTGCTTGCCTTTCCTTTCCTTTTCTTTTCTTTCCTTTCCTTTCCTTTTCTTTCCTTTATTTTCCTTTACTTTCCTTTCCTTCATTTTGTTTTCCTCTGAGAACCTTTCATTTACTTTCCTTACCATTTCTTTTCCTTTCCCCTGTTTTCCTTTCCTTTCCTTTTATTTTCCTTCGTTTCCCTTTTTTTCTTTTCTTTTCTTTCCTTTCCTTTCGTTTCCTTTCCTTTTCTTTCCATTATTTTCCTTTACTTTTCTTTCCTTTATTTTGCTTTCCTCTGAGAACCTTTCATTTACTTTCCTTGCCATTTCTTTTCCTTTCCCCTGTTTTCCTTTCCTTTCTTTCAGTTCCGCTGTTTTCTTTTCTTTTCTTTCCTTTCCTTTCCTTTCCTCTCCTTTTCTTTGCTTTCCTTTCCTTTCATTTGCTTTCCTTTCCTTTCCTTTCCTTTCCATTCTATTCCTTCCCTTTCCTTTCCTTTCTTTTAATTTCTTTTCCTTGCCTTACCTTTCCTTTCCCGCCCTTTATTTTCCTTTCCTTTCCTTTCCTTTCCTTTCCTTTCCTTTCCTTTCCTTTCCTTTCCTTCCCTTTCTTTTCTTTTCATATCCTTTCCTTTCCTTTCCCTTCCGTTTCCTTCAATTTCCGTTCCTTTCCTTTCCTTTATTTTCCTTACCTTACCTTTGCTACCTTTTCCTCTCCTTTCCATTCCTTTCATTTCGTTTCCTTACCTCTGTTTTCTTTTCTTTCCTTTCCTTTCTTTTCTTTTCAATTCCTTTCCATTCCTTTCCCTTCCGTTTCCTTCAATTTCCTTTCCTTTCCTTTATTTTCCTTTCCTTTATTTTGCTTTCCTCTGAGAACCTTTCATTTACTTTCCTTACCACTTCTTTTCCTTTCCCCTGTTTTCCTTTCCTTTCCTTTCATTTCCCTTCCTTTCCCTTTTTCTCTTTTCTTTTCTTTCCTTTCCTTTCCTTTCATTTCCTTTCCTTTCCTTTTCTTTCCTTTATTTTCCTTTACTTTTCTTTCCTTTATTTTGCTTTCCTCTGAGAACCTTTCATTTACTTTCCTTGCCATTTCTTTTCCTTTCCTTTCCTTTCCTTTCCTTTCCTTTCCTTTCCTTTCCTTTCCTTTCCTTTCCTTTCCTTTCCTCTCCTTTTATTTGCTTTCCTTTCCTTTCATTTGCTTTCCTTTCCTTTCCTTTCCATTCCATTCTTTCCCTTTCCTTTCCTTTGCTTTCCCGTACTTTATTTGCCTTTCCTTTCCTTTCCTTTCCTTTGCTTTCCTTTCTTTTCTTTTCATTTCCTTTCCTTTCCTTTCCTTTATTTTGCTTTCCTCTGAGAACCTTTCATTTACTTTCCTTACCATTTCTTTTCCTTTCCCCTGTTTTCCTTTTCTTTTCTTTCCCGTCCTTGATTTTATTTTCCTTTCCTTCCCTATCCTTTCCTTTCCTTTATTTTCCTTTCATTTCCTTTTCTTTCCTTTCCCTTCCGTTTCCTTCCCTTTACTTTCCTTTATTTTGCTTTCCTCTGAGAACCTTTCATTTACTTTCCTTACCATTTCTTTTCCTTTCCCCTGTTTTCCTTTTCTTTTCTTTCCCGTCCTTGATTTTATTTTCCTTTCCTTCCCTATCCTTTCCTTTCCTTTATTTTCCTTTCATTTCCTTTTCTTTCCTTTCCCTTCCGTTTCCTTCCCTTTACTTTCCTTTATTTTGCTTTCCTCTGAGAACCTTTCATTTACTTTCCTTACCATTTCTTTTCCTTTCCCCTGTTTTCGGTTCCTTTCCTTTCATTTCCTTTGCTTTCCTTTGTTTTCTTTTCTTTCCTTTCCTTTCTTTTCTTTTCAATTCCTTTCCATTCCTTTCCCTTCCGTTTCCTTCAATTTCCTTTACTTTCCTTTCCTTTCCTTTCCTTTATTTTCCTTTACTTTCCTTTCCTTTATTTTGCTTTCCCCTGAGAACCTTTCATATACTTTCCTTACCATTTCTTTTCCTTTCCCCTGTTTTCCTTTCCTTATCTTTCCTTTCCTCTGTTTTCTTTTCCCGTCCTTTATTTTCCTTTCCTTTCCCTTCCTTTCCTTTCCTTTCTTTTCTTTTCTTTTCTTTTCATTTCCCTTCTTTTCTTTCCTTTCCTTCCGTTCCCTTTCCTTACCTTTCCTTTATTTTCCTTTACTTCCCTTTCCTTTATTTTCCTTTCCCCTGAGTTCCTTTCCTTTACTTTCCTTACCTTACCTTTGCTACCTTTTCCTCTCCTTTCCATTCCTTTCATTTCGTTTTCTTACCTCTGTTTTTTTTTCTTTCCTTTCCTTTCTTTTCTTTTCAATTCCTTTCCATTGCTTTCCCTTCCGTTTCCTTCAATTTCCTTTCCTTTCCTTTATTTTCCTTTACTTTCCTTTCCTTTATTTTGCTTTCCCCTGAGAACCTTTCAATTACTTTCCTTACCATTACCTTACATTCCCGTCCTTTATTTTCCTTTCCTTTCCTTTCCTTTCCTTTCCTTTCCTTTCCTTTCCTTTCCTTTCCTTTACTTTCTTTTCCTTTCCTTCACTTCCCGATCATTTCCTTTTTTTTTCTTTCCTTTCCTTTCCTTTCCTTTCCTTTCCTTTCGTTTCCTTTCCTCTGTTTCCTTATCTTCCCTTCCTTTCCTTTCCTTCCCTTTATTTTCCTTTTCTTTCGTTTCCTTTTCCCTTCCTTTCCTTTCCTTTCCTTTTCTCTCCCTTCCTTTCCTTTTCTTTCCTTTATTTTCCTTTCCTTTCCTTTAATTTCCTTTCGCTTTTTTATCTTTCCTTTAGTTCATTTCCTTTCATTTTCTTTCCTTTCGTTTTCTTTCGTTCCCTTCCCTTTCCTTTGCTTTCCTTCCCTTTATTTTCCTTTTCTTTTCTTTTCTTTCTTTTATCTTTTTTTCCTCACCTTACCTTTCCTTTCCCATCCTTTATTTTCCCTTCCTTTCCTTTCTTTTCCTTTCATTTCCTTTCCTTTCCCTTCCATTTCCTTCCCTTTCCGTTGCTTTATTTTCCTCTACTTTCCTTTCCTTTATTTTCTTTTCCTCTGGAACCTTTCATTTACTTTCCCTACCTTTTCTTTTCCTTTCCCCTGTTTCCTTTCCTTTCATTTCCTTTCCTTTCCTCTGTTTTCTTTCCTTTCCTTTCCTTTCCTTTCATTTGCGTTTCTTTCCCTTCCTTTCTTTTCCTTTCATTTCCTTTCCTTTCCTTTCCCTTCCGTTTCCTTCCCTTTCCTTTGCTTTCCCTTCCGTTTCCTTCCGTTTCCTTTCCTTTATTTTGCTTTCCTCTGAGAACCTTTCATTTACTTTCCTTACCACTTCTTTTCCTTTCCCCTGTTTTCCTTTCCTTTCCTTTCATTTCCCTTCCTTTCCCTTTTTCTCTTTTCTTTTCTTTTTTTTCCTTTCCTTTCCTTTCATTTCCTTTCCTTTCCTTTTCTTTCCTTTATTTTCCTTTACTTTTCTTTCCTTTATTTTGCTTTCCTCTGAGAACCTTTCCTTTACTTTCCTTGCCATTTCTTTTCCTTTCCTTTCCTTTCCTTTCCTTTCCTTTCCTTTCCTTTCCTTTCCTTTCCTCTCCTTTTATTTGCTTTCCTTTCCTTTCATTTGCTTTCCTTTCCTTTCCTTTCCATTCCATTCCTTCCCTTTCCTTTCCTTTGCTTTCCCGTACTTTATTTGCCTTTCCTTTCCTTCCGTTCCCTTTCCTTACCTTTCCTTTATTTTCCTTTACTTCCCTTTCCTTTATTTTCCTTTCCCCTGAGTTCCTTTCCTTTACTTTCCTTACCTTACCTTTGCTACCTTTTCCTCTCCTTTCCATTCCTTTCATTTCGTTTCCTTACCTCTGTTTTCTTTTCTTTCCTTTCCTTTCTTTTCTTTTCAATTCCTTTCCATTCCTTTCCCTTCCGTTTCCTTCAATTTCCTTTCCTTTCCTTTATTTTCCTTTACTTTTCTTTCCTTTATTTTGCTTTCCCCTGAGAACCTTTCAATTACTTTCCTTACCATTACCTTACATTCCCGTCCTTTATTTTCCTTTCCTTTCCTTTCCTTTCCTTTCCTTTCCTTTCCTTTACTTTCTTTTCCTTTCCTTCACTTCCCGATCATTTCCTTTTTTTTCTTTCCTTTCTTTTCCTTTCCTTTCCTTTCGTTTCCTTTCCTCTGTTTCCTTATCTTCCCTTCCTTTCCTTTCTCTCCCTTTATTTTCCTTTTCTTTCGTTTCCTTTTCCCTTCCTTTCCTTTCCTTTCCTTTCCTTTTCTTTCCCTTCCTTTCCTTTTCTTTCCTTTATTTTCCTTTCCTTTCCTTTAATTTCCTTTCGCTTTTTTATCTTTCCTTTAGTTCATTTCCTTTCATTTTCTTTCCTTTCGTTTTCTTTCGTTCCCTTCCCTTTCCTTTGCTTTCCTTCCCTTTATTTTCCTTTTCTTTTCTTTTCTTTCTTTTATCTTTTTTTCCTCACCTTACCTTTCCTTTCCCATCCTTTATTTTCCCCGTCCTTTCCTTTCTTTTCCTTTCATTTCCTTTCCTTTCCCTTCCATTTCCTTCCCTTTCCGTTGCTTTATTTTCCTCTACTTTCCTTTCCTTTATTTTCTTTTCCTCTGGAACCTTTCATTTACTTTCCCTACCATTTCTTTTCCTTTCCCCGGTTTCCTTTCCTTTCATTTCCTTTCCTTTCCTCTGTTTTCTTTCCTTTCCTTTCCTTTCCTTTCCTTTCATTTGCGTTTCTTTCCCTTCCTTTCTTTTCCTTTCATTTCCTTTCCTTTCCTTTCCCTTCCGTTTCCTTCCCTTTCCTTTGCTTTCCCTTCCGTTTCCTTCCGTTTCCTTTCCTTTATTTTGCTTTCCTCTGAGAACCTTTCATTTACTTTCCTTACCACTTCTTTTCCTTTCCCCTGTTTTCCTTTCCTTTCCTTTCATTTCCCTTCCTTTCCCTTTTTCTCTTTTCTTTTCTTTTCTTTCCTTTCCTTTCCTTTCATTTCCTTTCCTTTCCTTTTCTTTCCTTTATTTTCCCTTACTTTTCTTTCCTTTATTTTGCTTTCCTCTGAGAACCTTTCATTTACTTTCCTTGCCATTTCTTTTCCTTTCCTTTCCTTTCCTTTCCTTTCCTTTCCTTTCCTTTCCTCTCCTTTTATTTGCTTTCCTTTCCTTTCATTTGCTTTCCTTTCCTTTCCTTTCCATTCCATTCCTTCCCTTTCCTTTCCTTTGCTTTCCCGTACTTTATTTGCCTTTCCTTTCCTTTCCTTTCCTTTGCTTTCCTTTCTTTTCTTTTCATTTCCTTTCCTTTCCCTTCCTTTATTTTGCTTTCCTCTGAGAACCTTTCATTTACTTTCCTTACCATTTCTTTTCCTTTCCCCTGTTTTCCTTTTCTTTTCTTTCCCGTCCTTGATTTTATTTTCCTTTCCTTCCCTATCCTTTCCTTTCCTTTATTTTCCTTTCATTTCCTTTTCTTTCCTTTCCCTTCCGTTTCCTTCCCTTTCCTTTCCTTTATTTTGCTTTCCTCTGAGAACCTTTCATTTACTTTCCTTTCCCCTGTTTTCGGTTCCTTTCCTTTCATTTCCTTTCCTTTCCTCTGTTTTCTTTTCTTTCCTTTCCTTTCCCTTATTTTCCTTTTCTTTTCTTTCTTTTATCTTCCTTTCCTTACCTTACCTTTCCTTTCCTTTCTTTTCTTTTCATTTTTTTTCTTTTCATTCCTTTCCTTTATTTTCCTTTCCTTTCCTTACCCTTCCTCTCCTTTTCTTCACTTTCCGATCATTTCCTTTTTTTTTCTTTCATTTCCTTTCCTTTCCTTTCCTTTCCTTTCCTTTCCTTTCCTTTTCTTTTCTTTCCTTTCCTTTTCTTTCCTTTATTTTCCTTTGCTTTCCTTTCCCTTGCTTTCCTTCCCTTCCGTTTCCTTTCCTTTCCTTTCCTTTCCTTTCGTTTCCTTTCCTCTTTTTTCCTTATCTTTCCTTTCCTTTCCTTTCCTTCGCTTTCCTTTCCTTTCCTTCACTTCCCGATCATTTCCTTTTCTTTTCTTTCCTTTCCTTTCCTTTCCTTTCGTTTCCTTTCCTCTGTTTTCCTTATCTTCCCTTCCTTTCCTTTCCTTCCCTTTATTTTCCTTTTCTTTCGTTTCCTTTTCCTTTCCTTTGCTTTCCTTTCCTTTCCTTTTCTTTTCTTTCCTTTCCTTTCTTTTCTTTCCTTTATTTTCCTTTACTTTCCTTTCCTTCATTTTGTTTTCCTCTGAGAACCTTTCATTTACTTTCCTTACCATTTCTTTTCCTTTCCCCTGTTTTCCTTTCCTTTCCTTTTATTTTCCTTCGTTTCCCTTTTTTTCTTTTCTTTTCTTTCCTTTCCTTTCGTTTCCTTTCCTTTTCTTTCTATTATTTTCCTTTACTTTTCTTTCCTTTATTTTGCTTTCCTCTGAGAACCTTTCATTTACTTTCCTTGCCATTTCTTTTCCTTTCCCCTGTTTTCCTTTCCTTTCCTTTCAGTTCCGCTGTTTTCTTTTCTTTTCTTTCCTTTCCTTTCCTTTCCTCTCCTTTTCTTTGCTTTCCTTTCCTTTCATTTGCTTTCCTTTCCTTTCCTTTCCTTTCCATTCTATTCCTTCCCTTTCCTTTCCTTTCTTTTAATTTCTTTTCCTTGCCTTACCTTTCCTTTCCCGCCCTTTATTTTCCTTTCCTTTCCTTTCCTTTCTTTTCCTTTCCTTTCCTTTCCTTTCCTTTCCTTCCCTTTCTTTTCTTTTCATATCCTTTCCTTTCCTTTCCCTTCCGTTTCCTTCAATTTCCTTTCCTTTCCTTTCCTTTATTTTCCTTACCTTACCTTTGCTACCTTTTCCTCTCCTTTCCATTCCTTTCATTTCGTTTCCTTACCTCTGTTTTCTTTTCTTTCCTTTCCTTTCTTTTCTTTTCAATTCCTTTCCATTCCTTTCCCTTCCGTTTCCTTCAATTTCCTTTCCTTTCCTTTCCTTTATTTTCCTTTCCTTTATTTTGCTTTCCTCTGAGAACCTTTCATTTACTTTCCTTACCACTTCTTTTCCTTTCCCCTGTTTTCCTTTCCTTTCCTTTCATTTCCCTTCCTTTCCCTTTTTCTCTTTTCTTTTTCCTATCGTTTCCTTTTCTTTCCTGTCATTTCCTTTCCTTTCCTTTTCTTTCCTTTATTTTCCTTTACTTTTCTTTCCTTTATTTTGCTTTCCTCTGAGAACCTTTCATTTACTTTCCTTGCCATTTCTTTTCCTTTCCTTTCCTTTCCTTTCCTTTCCTTTCCTTTCCTTTCCTTGCCTTTCCTCTCCTTTTATTTGCTTTCCTTTCCTTTCATTTGCTTTCCTTTCCTTTCCTTTCCATTCCATTCTTTCCCTTTCCTTTCCTTTGCTTTCCCGTACTTTATTTGCCTTTCCTTTCCTTTCCTTTCCTTTGCTTTCCTTTCTTTTCTTTTCATTTCCTTTCCATTCCTTTCCTTTATTTTGCTTTCCTCTGAAAACCTTTCATTTACTTTCCTTACCATTTCTTTTCCTTTCCCCTGTTTTCCTTTTCTTTTCTTTCCCGTCCTTGATTTTATTTTCCTTTCCTTCCCTATCCTTTCCTTTCCTTTATTTTCCTTTCATTTCCTTTTCTTTCCTTTCCCTTCCGTTTCCTTCCCTTTACTTTCCTTTATTTTGCTTTCCTCTGAGAACCTTTCATTTACTTTCCTTACCATTTCTTTTCCTTTCCCCTGTTTTCGGTTCCTTTCCTTTCATTTCCTTTCCTTTCCTCTGTTTTCTTTTCTTTCCTTTCCTTTCTTTTTTTTCCTTTCCTTTCCTTTCCTTTCCTTTCCTTTCCTTTCCTTCCCTTACCTTTCCTTTCCTTTCTTTTCTTTTCATTTTTTTTCTTTTCTTTCCTTTCCTTTCCTTTCCTTCCGTTCCCTTTCCTTTCCTTTCCTTTATTTTCCTTTCCTTTCCTTACCCTTCCTCTCCTTTTCTTCACTTTCCGATCATTTCCTTTTCTTTTCTTTCATTTCCTTTCCTTTCCTTTCCTTTCCTTTCCTTTTCTTTTCTTTTCTTTCCTTTCCTTTTCTTTCCTTTATTTTCCTTTGCTTTCCTTTCCCTTGCTTTCCTTCCCTTCCGTTTCCTTTCCTTTCCTTTCCTTTCCTTTCCTTTCCTTTCCTTTCGTTTCCTTTCCTCTTTTTTCCTTATCTTTCCTTTCCTTTCCTTTCCTTCGCTTTCCTTTCCTTTCCTTCACTTCCCGATCATTTCCTTTTCTTTTCTTTCCTTTCCTTTCCTTTCCTTTCCTTTCCTTTCGTTTCCTTTCCTCTGTTTTCCTTATCTTCCCTTCCTTTCCTTTCCTTCCCTTTATTTTCCTTTTCTTTCGTTTCCTTTTCCTTTCCTTTCCTTTCCTTTTCTTCTCTTTCCTTTCCTTTCCTTTTCTTTCCTTTATTTTCCTTTACTTTCCTTTCCTTCATTTTGTTTTCCTCTGAGAACCTTTCATTTACTTTCCTTACCATTTCTTTTCCTTTCCCCTGTTTTCCTTTCCTTTCCTTTTATTTTCCTTCGTTTCCCTTTTTTTCTTTTCTTTTCTTTCCTTTCCTTTCGTTTCCTTTCCTTTTCTTTCCATTATTTTCCTTTACTTTTCTTTCCTTTATTTTGCTTTCCTCTGAGAACCTTTCATTTACTTTCCTTGCCATTTCTTTTCCTTTCCCCTGTTTTCCTTTCCTTTCCTTTCAGTTCCGCTGTTTTCTTTTCTTTTCTTTCCTTTCCTTTCCTTTCCTCTCCTTTTCTTTGCTTTCCTTTCCTTTCATTTGCTTTCCTTTCCTTTCCTTTCCTTTCCATTCTATTCCTTCCCTTTCCTTTCCTTTCTTTTAATTTCTTTTCCTTGCCTTACCTTTCCTTTCCCGCCCTTTATTTTCCTTTCCTTTCCTTTCCTTTCCTTTCCTTTCCTTTCCTTTCCTTCCCTTTCTTTTCTTTTCATATCCTTTCCTTTCCTTTCCCTTCCGTTTCCTTCAATTTCCTTTCCTTTCCTTTCCTTTATTTTCCTTACCTTACCTTTGCTACCTTTTCCTCTCCTTTCCATTCCTTTCATTTCGTTTCCTTACCTCTGTTTTCTTTTCTTTCCTTTCCTTTCTTTTCTTTTCAATTCCTTTCCATTCCTTTCCCTTCCGTTTCCTTCAATTTCCTTTCCTTTCCTTTCCTTTCCTTTATTTTCCTTTCCTTTATTTTGCTTTCCTCTGAGAACCTTTCATTTACTTTCCTTACCATTTCTGTTCCTTTCCCCTGTTTTCCTTTCCTTTCCTCTGTTTTCTTTTCTTTCCTTTCCTTTCCTTTCCTTTCCTTTCCTTTTCTTTTCTTTTTTTTTCTTTTCTTTTCTTTTCTTTTCTTTTCTTTTCTTTTCTTTTCTTTTCTTTTCATTTCCTTTCCTTTCCCTTAAGTTTCCTTCAATTTCCTTTCCTTTCCTTTCCTTTATTTTCCTTTACTTTCCTTTCCTTCATTTTGTTTTCTTCTGAGAACCTTTCATTTACTTTCCTTACCATTTCTTTTCCTTTCCCTGTTTTCCTTTCCTTTCCTTTTATTTTCCTTCGTTTCCCTTTTTTTCTTTTCTTTTCTTTCCTTTCCTTTCTTTTCCTTTCCTTTCGTCTAATTTCCTCTCCCTTTTTTATCTTTCTTTTCCTTCCCTTTAGTTCATTTCCTTTCATTTTCTTTCCTTTCCTTTCCTTTCCTTTCCTTTCCTTTCCTTTCCTTTCCTTTCCTTTCCTTTCCTTTCCTTTCCTTTCGTTTTCTTTCCTTCCCTTTCCTTTCCTTTGCTTTCCTTTCCTTTATTTTCCTTTTCTTTTCTCTTCTTTATTTTATCTTACTTCCCTCTGAGTTCCTTTCCTTTATTTTCTCACCTTACCTTTGCTTCCTTTTCCTTTCCTTTCCTTTCTTTTCATTTTCTTTCCTTACCTTACCTTTCCTTTCAGGTCCTTTATTTTCCTTTCCTTTCCTTTCTTTTCCTTTCATTTCCTTTCCTTTCCTTTATCTTCCGTTTCCTTCCCTTTCCTTTCCTTTCCTTATTTGCCCTTACTTTCCTTTCCTTTATTTTGTTTTCATCTGAGAACCTTTCATTTACTTTCCTTACCATTTCTTTTCCTTTGCCCTGTTTTCCTTTCCTTTCATTTCCTTTCCTTTCCTCTGTTTTCTCTCATTTGCTTTCCTTTCCTTTCCTTTACTTTCCTTTCCTTTCCCTTCCGTTTCCTTCCCTTTCCTTTCCTTTATTTTGCTTTCCTCTGAGAACCTTTCATTTACTTTCATTACCATTTCTTTTCCTTTCCCCTGTTTTCCTTTTCTTTCCTTTAATTTCCTTTCCTTGCCTCTGTTTTCTTTTCTTTCCTTTCCTTTCCTTTCCTTTCTTTTCTTTTCTTTTCTTTTTTTTTCTTTTTTTTTCTTTTCTTTTCTTTTCTTTTCTTTTCTTTTCATTTCCTTTCCTTTCCCTTAAGTTTCCTTCAATTTCCTTTCCTTTCCTTTCCTTTATTTTCCTTTACTTTCCTTTCCTTCATTTTGTTTTTCCTCTGAGAACCTTTCATTTACTTTCCTTACCATTTCTTTTCCTTTCCCCTGTTTTCCTTTCCTTTCCTTTTATTTTCCTTCGTTTCCCTTTTTTTCTTTTCTTTTCTTTCCTTTCCTTTCGTTTCCTTTCCTTTTCTTTCCATTATTTTCCTTTACTTTTCTTTCCTTTATTTTGCTTTCCTCTGAGAACCTTTCATTTACTTTCCTTGCCATTTCTTTTCCTTTCCCCTGTTTTCCTTTCCTTTCCTTTCAGTTCCGCTGTTTTCTTTTCTTTTATTTCCTTTCCTTTCCTTTCCTTTCCTCTCCTTTTCTTTGCTTTCCTTTCCTTTCATTTGCTTTCCTTTCCTTTCCTTTCCTTTCCATTCTATTCCTTCCCTTTCCTTTCCTTTCTTTTAATTTCTTTTCCTTGCCTTACCTTTCCTTTCCCGCCCTTTATTTTCCTTTCCTTTCCTTTCCTTTCCTTTCCTTTCCTTTCCTTTCCTTTCCTTTCCTTTCCTTTCCTTCCCTTTCTTTTCTTTTCATATCCTTTCCTTTCCTTTCCCTTCCGTTTCCTTCAATTTCCTTTCCTTTCCTTTCCTTTATTTTCCTTACCTTACCTTTGCTACCTTTTCCTCTCCTTTCCATTCCTTTCATTTCGTTTCCTTACCTCTGTTTTCTTTTCTTTCCTTTCCTTTCTTTTCTTTTCAATTCCTTTCCATTCCTTTCCCTTCCATTTCCTTCAATTTCCTTTCCTTTCCTTTCCTTTATTTTCCTTTCCTTTATTTTGCTTTCCTCTGAGAACCTTTCATTTACTTTCCTTACCATTTCTGTTCCTTTCCCCTGTTTTCCTTTCCTTTCCTTTCCTCTGTTTTCTTTTCTTTCCTTTCCTTTCCTTTCCTTTCCTTTCCTTTCCTTTTCTTTCCTTTCCTTTTCTTTCGTTTTCTTTCCTTTCTTTTCCTTTCCTTTCGTCTAATTTCCTCTCCCTTTTTTTATCTTTCTTTTCCTTCCCTTTAGTTCATTTCCTTTCATTTCCTTTCCTTTCCTTTCCTTTCCTTTCCTTTCCTTTCCTTTCCTTTCCTTTCCTTTCCTTTCCTTTATTTTCCTTTTCTTTTCTCTTCTTTATTTTATCTTCCTTCCCTCTGAGTTCCTTTCCTTTACTTTCTCACCTTACCTTTGCTTCCTTTTCCTTTCCTTTCCTTTCTTTTCATTTTCTTTCCTTACCTTACCTTTCCTTTCAGGTCCTTTATTTTCCTTTCCTTTCCTTTCTTTTCCTTTCATTTCCTTTCCTTTCCTTTATCTTCCGTTTCCTTCCCTTTCCTTTCCTTTCCTTATTTGCCCTTACTTTCCTTTCCTTTATTTTGTTTTCATCTGAGAACCTTTCATTTACTTTCCTTACCATTTCTTTTCCTTTCCCCTGTTTTCCTTTCCTTTCATTTCCTTTCCTTTCCTCTGTTTTCTCTCATTTGCTTTCCTTTCCTTTCCTTTACTTTCCTTTCCTTTCCCTTCCGTTTCCTTCCTTTTCCTTTCCTTTATTTTGCTTTCCTCTGAGAACCTTTCATTTACTTTCATTACCATTTCTTTTCCTTTCCCCTGTTTTCCTTTTCTTTCCTTTCATTTCCTTTCCTTGCCTCTGTTTTCTTTTCTTTCCTTTCCTTTCTTTTCTTTTCTTTTCTTTCCTTTATTTTCCTTTACTTTTCTTTCCTTTATTTTGCTTTCCTCTGAGAACCTTTCATTTACTTTCCTTGCCATTTCTTTTCCTTTCCTTTCCTTTCCTTTCCTTTCCTTTCCTTTCCTTTCCTTTCCTTTCCTTTCCTTTCCTTTCCTTTCCTCTCCTTTTATTTGCTTTCCTTTCCTTTCATTTGCTTTCCTTTCCTTTCCATTCCATTTCTTCCCTTTCCTTTCCTTTGCTTTCCCGTACTTTATTTGCCTTTCCTTTCCTTTCCTTCCCTTTCCTTCCCTTCCGTTTCCTTTCCTTTCCTTTCCTTTCGTTTCCTTTCCTCTTTTTTCCTTATCTTTCCTTTCCTTTCCTTTCCTTTCCTTCGCTTTCCTTTCCTTTCCTTCACTTCCCGATCATTTCCTTTTCTTTTCTTTCCTTTCCTTTCCTTTCCTTTCCTTTCCTTTCATTTGCGTTTCTTTCCTTTCCTTTCTTTTCCTTTCATTTCCTTGCCTTTCCTTTCCCTTCCCTTTCCTTTGCTTTCCCTTCCGTTTCCTTCCCTTTCCTTTCCTTTATTTTGCTTTCCTCTGAGAACCTTTCATTTATTTTCCTTACCATTACCTTACATTCCCGTCCTTTATTTTCCTTTCCTTTCCTTTCCTTTCCTTTCCTTTCCTTTCCTTTCCTTTCCTTCCCTTACCTTTCCTCTTCTTATCATTTCCTTTCTTTCCTTTCCTTTCCTTTATTTTCCTTTCCATTCCTTACCCTTCCTCTCCTTTCCTTCACTTCCCGATCATTTCCTTTTCTTTTCTTTCATTTCCTTTTCTTTTATTTCATTTCCTTTACTTTGCTTTCATTTCCTTTCCTTTCGTTTCCTTTCCTCTGTTTTCTTTATCTTTCCTTGCCTTTCCTTTCCTTCGCTTTCCTTTCCTTTCCTTCACTTCCCGATCATTTCCTTTTCTTTTCTTTCCTTTCCTTTCCTTTCCTTTCCTTTCCTCTGTTTTCCTTATCTTCCCTTCCTTTCCTTTCCTTCCCTTTATTTTCCTTTTCTTTCGTTTCCTTTCCTTTCCCTTCCGTTTCCTTCCCTTTCCTTTCCTTTATTTTGCTTTCCTCTGAGAACCTTTAATTTACTTTCCTTACCATTTATTTTCCTTTCCCCTGTTTTCGGTTCCTTTCCTTTCATTTCCTTTGCTTTCCTTTGTTTTCTTTTCTTTTCTTTCCTTTCTTTTCTTTTCAATTCCTTTCCATTCCTTTCCCTTCCGTTTCCTTCAATTTCCTTTCCTTTCCTTTCCTTTCCTTTCCTTTCCTTTATTTTCCTTTACTTTCCTTTCCTTTATTTTGCTTTCCCCTGAGAACCTTTCATATACTTTCCTTACCATTTCTTTTCCTTTCCCCTGTTTTCCTTTCCTTATCTTTCCTTTCCTCTGTTTTCTTTTCCCGTTCTTTATTTTCCTTTCCTTTCCCTTCCTTTCCTTTCCTTTCTTTTCTTTTCTTTTCTTTTCATTTCCCTTCTTTTCTTTCCTTTCCTTCCGTTCCCTTTCCTTTATTTTCCTTTACTTCCCTTTCCTTTATTTTCCTTTCCCCTGAGTTCCTTTCCTTTACTTTCCTTACCTTACCTTTGCTACCTTTTCCTCTCCTTTCCATTCCTTTCATTTCGTTTCCTTACCTCTGTTTTCTTTTCTTTCCTTTCCTTTCTTTTCTTTTCAATTCCTTTCCATTCCTTTCCCTTCCGTTTCCTTCAATTTCCTTTCCTTTCCTTTATTTTCCTTTACTTTCCTTTCCTTTATTTTGCTTTCCCCTGAGAACCTTTCAATTACTTTCCTTACCATTACCTTACATTCCCGTCCTTTATTTTCCTTTCCTTTCCTTTCCTTTCCTTTCCTTTACTTTCTTTTCCTTTCCTTCACTTCCCGATCATTTCCTTTTCTTTTCTTTCCTTTCCTTTCCTTTCCTTTCGTTTCCTTTCCTCTGTTTCCTTATCTTCCCTTTATTTCCTTTCCTTCCCTTTATTTTCCTTTTCTTTCGTTTAATTTTCCCTTCCTTTCCTTTCCTTTCCTTTTCTTTTCTTTCCCTTCCTTTCCTTTTCTTTCCTTTATTTTCCTTTCCTTTCCTTTAATTTCCTTTCGCTTTTTTATCTTTCCTTTAGTTCATTTCCTTTCATTTTCTTTCCTTTCGTTTTCTTTCGTTCCCTTCCCTTTCCTTTGCTTTCCTTCCCTTTATTTTCCTTTTCTTTTCTTTTCTTTCTTTTATCTTTTTTTCCTCACCTTACCTTTCCTTTCCCATCCTTTATTTTCCCTTCCTTTCCTTTCTTTTCCTTTCATTTCCTTTCCTTTCCCTTCCATTTCCTTCCCTTTCCGTTGCTTTATTTTCCTCTACTTTCCTTTCCTTTATTTTCTTTTCCTCTGGAACCTTTCATTTACTTTCCCTACCATTTCTTTTCCTTTCCCCTATTTCCTTTCCTTTCATTTCCTTTCCTTTCCTCTGTTTTCTTTCCTTTCCTTTCCTTTCCTTTCCTTTCCTTTCCTTTCCTTTCCTTTCATTTGCGTTTCTTTCCCTTCCTTTCTTTTCCTTTCATTTCCTTTCCTTTCCTTTCCCTTCCGTTTCCTTCCCTTTCCTTTGCTTTCCCTTCCGTTTCCTTCCGTTTCCTTTCCTTTATTTTGCTTTCCTCTGAGAACCTTTCATTTACTTTCCTTACCACTTCTTTTCCTTTCCCCTGTTTTCCTTTCCTTTCCTTTCATTTCCCTTCCTTTCCCTTTTTCTCTTTTCTTTTCTTTTCTTTCCTTTCCTTTCCTTTCATTTCCTTTCCTTTCCTTTTCTTTCCTTTATTTTCCTTTACTTTTCTTTCCTTTATTTTGCTTTCCTCTGAGAACCTTTCATTTACTTTCCTTGCCATTTCTTTTCCTTTCCTTTCCTTTCCTTTCCTTTCCTTTCCTTTCCTTTCCTCTCCTTTTATTTGCTTTCCTTTCCTTTCATTTGCTTTCCTTTCCTTTCCTTTCCATTCCATTCCTTCCCTTTCCTTTCCTTTGCTTTCCCGTACTTTATTTGCCTTTCCTTTCCTTTCCTTTGCTTTCCTTTCTTTTCTTTTCATTTCCTTTCCTTTCCTTTATTTTGCTTTCCTCTGAGAACCTTTCATTTACTTTCCTTACCATTTCTTTTCCTTTCCCCTGTTTTCCTTTTCTTTTCTTTCCCGTCCTTGATTTTATTTTCCTTTCCTTCCCTATCCTTTCCTTTCCTTTATTTTCCTTTCATTTCCTTTTCTTTCCTTTCCTTTATTTTGCTTTCCTCTGAGAACCTTTCATTTACTTTCCTTACCATTTCTTTTCCTTTCCTCTGTTTTCGGTTCCTTTCCTTTCATTTCCTTTCCTTTCCTCTGTTTTCTTTTCTTTCCTTTCCTTTCTTTTTTTTCCTTTCCTTTCCTTTCCTTTCCTTTCCTTTCCTTCCCTTACCTTTCCTTTCCTTTCTTTTCTTTTCATTTTTTTCTTTTCTTTCCTTTCCTTTCCTTTCCTTCCCTTACCTTTCCTTTCCTTTCTTTTCTTTTCATTTTTTTCTTTTCTTTCCTTTCCTTTCCTTTCCTTTCCTTCCGCTCCCTTTCCTTTCCTTTCCTTTATTTTCCTTTCCTTTCCTTACCCTTCCTCTCCTTTTCTTCAGTTTCCGATCATTTCTTTTCTTTTCTTTCATTTCCTTTCCTTTCCTTTCCTTTTCTTTTCTTTCCTTTTCTTTCCTTTATTTTCCTTTGCTTTCCTTTCCCTTGCTTTCCTTCCCTTCCGTTTCCTTTCCTTTCCTTTCCTTTCGTTTCCTTTCCTCTTTTTTCCTTATCTTTCCTTTCCTTTCCTTTCCTTCGCTTTCCTTTCCTTTCCTTCACTTCCCGATCATTTCCTTTTCTTTTCTTTCCTTTCCTTTCCTTTCCTTTCCTTTCGTTTCCTTTCCTCTGTTTTCCTTATCTTCCCTTCCTTTCCTTTCCTTCCCTTTATTTTCCTTTTCTTTCGTTTCCTTTTCCTTTCCTTTCCTTTCCTTTCCTTTCCTTTTCTTTTCTTTCCTTTCTTTTCCTTTCCTTTTCTTTCCTTTATTTTCCTTTACTTTCCTTTCCTTCATTTTGTTTTCCTCTGAGAACCTTTCATTTACTTTCCTTACCATTTCTTTTCCTTTCCCCTGTTTTCCTTTCCTTTCCTTTTATTTTCCTTCGTTTCCCTTTTTTCTTTTCTTTTCTTTCCTTTCCTTTCGTTTCCTTTCCTTTTCTTTCCATTATTTTCCTTTACTTTTCTTTCCTTTATTTTGCTTTCCTCTGAGAACCTTTCATTTACTTTCCTTGCCATTTCTTTTCCTTTCCCCTGTTTTCCTTTCCTTTCCTTTCAGTTCCGCTGTTTTCTTTTCTTTTCTTTCCTTTCCTTTCCTTTCCTTTCCTCTCCTTTTCTTTGCTTTCCTTTCCTTTCATTTGCTTTCCTTTCCTTTCCTTTCCTTTCCTTTCCTTTCCATTCTATTCCTTCCCTTTCCTTTCCTTTCTTTTAATTTCTTTTCCTTGCCTTACCTTTCCTTTCCCGCCCTTTATTTTCCTTTCCTTTCCTTTCCTTTCCTTTCCTTTCCTTTCCTTTCCTTTCCTTTCCTTCCCTTTCTTTTCTTTTCATATCCTTTCCTTTCCTTTCCCTTCCGTTTCCTTCAATTTCCTTTCCTTTCCTTTCCTTTATTTTCCTTACGTTACCTTTGCTACCTTTTCCTCTCCTTTCCATTCCTTTCATTTCGTTTCCTTACCTCTGTTTTCTTTTCTTTCCTTTCCTTTCTTTTCTTTTCAATTCCTTTCCATTCCTTTCCCTTCCGTTTCCTTCAATTTCCTTTCCTTTCCTTTCCTTTATTTTCCTTTCCTTTATTTTGCTTTCCTCTGAGAACCTTTCATTTACTTTCCTTACCATTTCTGTTCCTTTCCCCTGTTTTCCTTTCCTTTCCTTTCCTCTGTTTTCTTTTCTTTCCTTTCCTTTCCTTTCCTTTCCTTTTCTTTCCTTTCCTTTTCTTTCGTTTTCTTTCCTTTCTTTTCCTTTCCTTTCGTCTAATTTCCTCTCCCTTTTTTTATCTTTCTTTTCCTTCCCTTTAGTTCATTTCCTTTCACTTTCTTTCCTTTCCTTTCCTTTCCTTTCCTTTCCTTTCCTTTCCTTTCCTTTCCTTTCCTTTCCTTTCATTTTCTTTCCTTCCCTTTCCTTTCCTTTGCTTTCCTTTCCTTTATTTTCCTTTTCTTTTCTCTTCTTTATTTTATCTTCCTTCCCTCTGAGTTCCTTTCCTTTACTTTCTCACCTTACCTTTGCTTCCTTTTCCTTTCCTTTCCTTTCTTTTCATTTTCTTTCCTTACCTTACCTTTCCTTTCAGGTCCTTTATTTTCCTTTCCTTTCCTTTCTTTTCCTTTCATTTCCTTTCCTTTCCTTTATCTTCCGTTTCCTTCCCTTTCCTTTCCTTTCCTTATTTGCCCTTACTTTCCTTTCCTTTATTTTGTTTTCATCTGAGAACCTTTCATTTACTTTCCTTACCATTTCTTTTCCTTTGCCCTGTTTTCCTTTCCTTTCATTTCCTTTCCTTTCCTCTGTTTTCTCCCATTTGCTTTCCTTTCCTTTCCTTTACTTTCCTTTCCTTTCCCTTCCGTTTCCTTCCCTTTCCTTTCCTTTATTTTGCTTTCCTCTGAGAACCTTTCATTTACTTTCATTACCATTTCTTTTCCTTTCCCCTGTTTTCCTTTTCTTTCCTTTCATTTCCTTTCCTTGCCTCTGTTTTCTTTTCTTTCCTTTCCTTTCCTTTCCTTTCTTTTCTTTTCTTTTCTTTTCTTTTTTTTTCTTTTTTTTTCTTTTCTTTTCTTTTCTTTTCTTTTCTTTTCATTTCCTTTCCTTTCCCTTAAGTTTCCTTCAATTTCCTTTCCTTTCCTTTCCTTTATTTTCCTTTACTTTCCTTTCCTTCATTTTGTTTTCCTCTGAGAACCTTTCATTTACTTTCCTTACCATTTCTTTTCCTTTCCCCTGTTTTCCTTTCCTTTCCTTTTATTTTCCTTCGTTTCCCTTTTTTTCTTTTCTTTTCTTTCCTTTCCTTTCGTTTCCTTTCCTTTTCTTTCCATTATTTTCCTTTACTTTTCTTTCCTTTATTTTGCTTTCCTCTGAGAACCTTTCATTTACTTTCCTTGCCATTTCTTTTCCTTTCCCCTGTTTTCCTTTCCTTTCCTTTCAGTTCCGCTGTTTTCTTTTCTTTTATTTCCTTTCCTTTCCTTTCCTTTCCTCTCCTTTTCTTTGCTTTCCTTTCCTTTCATTTGCTTTCCTTTCCTTTCCTTTCCTTTCCATTCTATTCCTTCCCTTTCCTTTCCTTTCTTTTAATTTCTTTTCCTTGCCTTACCTTTCCTTTCCCGCCCTTTATTTTCCTTTCCTTTCCTTTCCTTTCCTTTCCTTTCCTTTCCTTTCCTTTCCTTTCCTTTCCTTTCCTTCCCTTTCTTTTCTTTTCATATCCTTTCCTTTCCTTTCCCTTCCGTTTCCTTCAATTTCCTTTCCTTTCCTTTCCTTTATTTTCCTTACCTTACCTTTGCTACCTTTTCCTCTCCTTTCCATTCCTTTCATTTCGTTTCCTTACCTCTGTTTTCTTTTCTTTCCTTTCCTTTCTTTTCCTTTCCTTTCGTCTAATTTCCTCTCCCTTTTTTTATCTTTCTTTTCCTTCCCTTTAGTTCATTTCCTTTCATTTTCTTTCCTTTCCTTTCCTTTCCTTTCCTTTCCTTTCCTTTCCTTTCCTTTCCTTTCCTTTCCTTTCCTTTCGTTTTCTTTCCTTCCCTTTCCTTTCCTTTGCTTTCCTTTCCTTTATTTTCCTTTTCTTTTCTCTTCTTTATTTTATCTTACTTCCCTCTGAGTTCCTTTCCTTTATTTTCTCACCTTACCTTTGCTTCCTTTTCCTTTCCTTTCCTTTCTTTTCATTTTCTTTCCTTACCTTACCTTTCCTTTCAGGTCCTTTATTTTCCTTTCCTTTCCTTTCTTTTCCTTTCATTTCCTTTCCTTTCCTTTATCTTCCGTTTCCTTCCCTTTCCTTTCCTTTCCTTATTTGCCCTTACTTTCCTTTCCTTTATTTTGTTTTCATCTGAGAACCTTTCATTTACTTTCCTTACCATTTCTTTTCCTTTGCCCTGTTTTCCTTTCCTTTCATTTCCTTTCCTTTCCTCTGTTTTCTCTCATTTGCTTTCCTTTCCTTTCCTTTACTTTCCTTTCCTTTCCCTTCCGTTTCCTTCCCTTTCCTTTCCTTTATTTTGCTTTCCTCTGAGAACCTTTCATTTACTTTCATTACCATTTCTTTTCCTTTCCCCTGTTTTCCTTTTCTTTCCTTTCATTTCCTTTCCTTGCCTCTGTTTTCTTTTCTTTCCTTTCCTTTCCTTTCCTTTCTTTTCTTTTCTTTTCTTTTCTTTTTTTTTCTTTTTTTTTCTTTTCTTTTCTTTTCTTTTCTTTTCATTTCCTTTCCTTTCCCTTAAGTTTCCTTCAATTTCCTTTCCTTTCCTTTCCTTTATTTTCCTTTACTTTCCTTTCCTTCATTTTGTTTTCCTCTGAGAACCTTTCATTTACTTTCCTTACCATTTCTTTTCCTTTCCCCTGTTTTCCTTTCCTTTCCTTTTATTTTCCTTCGTTTCCCTTTTTTTCTTTTCTTTTCTTTCCTTTCCTTTCGTTTCCTTTCCTTTTCTTTCCATTATTTTCCTTTACTTTTCTTTCCTTTATTTTGCTTTCCTCTGAGAACCTTTCATTTACTTTCCTTGCCATTTCTTTTCCTTTCCCCTGTTTTCCTTTCCTTTCCTTTCCTTTCCTTTCAGTTCCGCTGTTTTCTTTTCTTTTATTTCCTTTCCTTTCCTTTCCTTTCCTCTCCTTTTCTTTGCTTTCCTTTCCTTTCATTTGCTTTCCTTTCCTTTCCTTTCCTTTCCATTCTATTCCTTCCCTTTCCTTTCCTTTCTTTTAATTTCTTTTCCTTGCCTTACCTTTCCTTTCCCGCCCTTTATTTTCCTTTCCTTTCCTTTCCTTTCCTTTCCTTTCCTTTCCTTCCCTTTCTTTTCTTTTCATATCCTTTCCTTTCCTTTCCCTTCCGTTTCCTTCAATTTCCTTTCCTTTCCTTTCCTTTATTTTCCTTACCTTACCTTTGCTACCTTTTCCTCTCCTTTCCATTCCTTTCATTTCGTTTCCTTACCTCTGTTTTCTTTTCTTTCCTTTCCTTTCTTTTCTTTTCAATTCCTTTCCATTCCTTTCCCTTCCATTTCCTTCAATTTCCTTTCCTTTCCTTTCCTTTATTTTCCTTTCCTTTATTTTGCTTTCCTCTGAGAACCTTTCATTTACTTTCCTTACCATTTCTGTTCCTTTCCCCTGTTTTCCTTTCCTTTCCTTTCCTCTGTTTTCTTTTCTTTCCTTTCCTTTCCTTTCCTTTCCTTTCCTTTTCTTTCCTTTCCTTTTCTTTCGTTTTCTTTCCTTTCTTTTCCTTTCCTTTCGTCTAATTTCCTCTCCCTTTTTTTATCTTTCTTTTCCTTCCCTTTAGTTCATTTCCTTTCATTTCCTTTCCTTTCCTTTCCTTTCCTTTCCTTTCCTTTCCTTTCCTTTCCTTTCCTTTCCTTTCCTTTATTTTCCTTTTCTTTTCTCTTCTTTATTTTATCTTCCTTCCCTCTGAGTTCCTTTCCTTTACTTTCTCACCTTACCTTTGCTTCCTTTTCCTTTCCTTTCCTTTCTTTTCATTTTCTTTCCTTACCTTACCTTTCCTTTCAGGTCCTTTATTTTCCTTTCCTTTCCTTTCTTTTCCTTTCATTTCCTTTCCTTTCCTTTATCTTCCGTTTCCTTCCCTTTCCTTTCCTTTCCTTATTTGCCCTTACTTTCCTTTCCTTTATTTTGTTTTCATCTGAGAACCTTTCATTTACTTTCCTTACCATTTCTTTTCCTTTCCCCTGTTTTCCTTTCCTTTCATTTCCTTTCCTTTCCTCTGTTTTCTCTCATTTGCTTTCCTTTCCTTTCCTTTACTTTCCTTTCCTTTCCCTTCCGTTTCCTTCCTTTTCCTTTCCTTTATTTTGCTTTCCTCTGAGAACCTTTCATTTACTTTCATTACCATTTCTTTTCCTTTCCCCTGTTTTCCTTTTCTTTCCTTTCATTTCCTTTCCTTGCCTCTGTTTTCTTTTCTTTCCTTTCCTTTCCTTTCTTTTCTTTTCTTTTCTTTCCTTTATTTTCCTTTACTTTTCTTTCCTTTATTTTGCTTTCCTCTGAGAACCTTTCATTTACTTTCCTTGCCATTTCTTTTCCTTTCCTTTCCTTTCCTTTCCTTTCCTTTCCTTTCCTCTCCTTTTATTTGCTTTCCTTTCCTTTCATTTGCTTTCCTTTCCTTTCCATTCCATTTCTTCCCTTTCCTTTCCTTTGCTTTCCCGTACTTTATTTGCCTTTCCTTTCCTTTCCTTCCCTTTCCTTCCCTTCCGTTTCCTTTCCTTTCCTTTCCTTTCGTTTCCTTTCCTCTTTTTTCCTTATCTTTCCTTTCCTTTCCTTTCCTTTCCTTCGCTTTCCTTTCCTTTCCTTCACTTCCCGATCATTTCCTTTTCTTTTCTTTCCTTTCCTTTCCTTTCCTTTCCTTTCCTTTCCTTTCATTTGCGTTTCTTTCCTTTCCTTTCTTTTCCTTTCATTTCCTTGCCTTTCCTTTCCCTTCCCTTTCCTTTGCTTTCCCTTCCGTTTCCTTCCCTTTCCTTTCCTTTATTTTGCTTTCCTCTGAGAACCTTTCATTTATTTTCCTTACCATTACCTTACATTCCCGTCCTTTATTTTCCTTTCCTTTCCTTTCCTTTCCTTTCCTTTCCTTTCCTTTCCTTCCCTTACCTTTCCTCTTCTTATCATTTCCTTTCTTTCCTTTCCTTTCCTTTATTTTCCTTTCCATTCCTTACCCTTCCTCTCCTTTCCTTCACTTCCCGATCATTTCCTTTTCTTTTCTTTCATTTCCTTTTCTTTTATTTCATTTCCTTTACTTTGCTTTCATTTCCTTTCCTTTCGTTTCCTTTCCTCTGTTTTCTTTATCTTTCCTTGCCTTTCCTTTCCTTCGCTTTCCTTTCCTTTCCTTCACTTCCCGATCATTTCCTTTTCTTTTCTTTCCTTTCCTTTCCTTTCCTTTCCTTTCCTCTGTTTTCCTTATCTTCCCTTCCTTTCCTTTCCTTCCCTTTATTTTCCTTTTCTTTCGTTTCCTTTCCTTTCCCTTCCGTTTCCTTCCCTTTCCTTTCCTTTATTTTGCTTTCCTCTGAGAACCTTTAATTTACTTTCCTTACCATTTATTTTCCTTTCCCCTGTTTTCGGTTCCTTTCCTTTCATTTCCTTTGCTTTCCTTTGTTTTCTTTTCTTTTCTTTCCTTTCTTTTCTTTTCAATTCCTTTCCATTCCTTTCCCTTCCGTTTCCTTCAATTTCCTTTCCTTTCCTTTCCTTTCCTTTCCTTTCCTTTATTTTCCTTTACTTTCCTTTCCTTTATTTTGCTTTCCCCTGAGAACCTTTCATATACTTTCCTTACCATTTCTTTTCCTTTCCCCTGTTTTCCTTTCCTTATCTTTCCTTTCCTCTGTTTTCTTTTCCCGTTCTTTATTTTCCTTTCCTTTCCCTTCCTTTCCTTTCCTTTCTTTTCTTTTCTTTTCTTTTCATTTCCCTTCTTTTCTTTCCTTTCCTTCCGTTCCCTTTCCTTTATTTTCCTTTACTTCCCTTTCCTTTATTTTCCTTTCCCCTGAGTTCCTTTCCTTTACTTTCCTTACCTTACCTTTGCTACCTTTTCCTCTCCTTTCCATTCCTTTCATTTCGTTTCCTTACCTCTGTTTTCTTTTCTTTCCTTTCCTTTCTTTTCTTTTCAATTCCTTTCCATTCCTTTCCCTTCCGTTTCCTTCAATTTCCTTTCCTTTCCTTTATTTTCCTTTACTTTCCTTTCCTTTATTTTGCTTTCCCCTGAGAACCTTTCAATTACTTTCCTTACCATTACCTTACATTCCCGTCCTTTATTTTCCTTTCCTTTCCTTTCCTTTCCTTTCCTTTACTTTCTTTTCCTTTCCTTCACTTCCCGATCATTTCCTTTTCTTTTCTTTCCTTTCCTTTCCTTTCCTTTCGTTTCCTTTCCTCTGTTTCCTTATCTTCCCTTTATTTCCTTTCCTTCCCTTTATTTTCCTTTTCTTTCGTTTCCTTTTCCCTTCCTTTCCTTTCCTTTCCTTTCCTTTTCTTTCCCTTCCTTTCCTTTTCTTTCCTTTATTTTCCTTTCCTTTCCTTTAATTTCCTTTCGCTTTTTTATCTTTCCTTTAGTTCATTTCCTTTCATTTTCTTTCCTTTCGTTTTCTTTCGTTCCCTTCCCTTTCCTTTGCTTTCCTTCCCTTTATTTTCCTTTTCTTTTCTTTTCTTTCTTTTATCTTTTTTTCCTCACCTTACCTTTCCTTTCCCATCCTTTATTTTCCCTTCCTTTCCTTTCTTTTCCTTTCATTTCCTTTCCTTTCCCTTCCATTTCCTTCCCTTTCCGTTGCTTTATTTTCCTCTACTTTCCTTTCCTTTATTTTCTTTTCCTCTGGAACCTTTCATTTACTTTCCCTACCATTTCTTTTCCTTTCCCCTATTTCCTTTCCTTTCATTTCCTTTCCTTTCCTCTGTTTTCTTTCCTTTCCTTTCCTTTCCTTTCCTTTCCTTTCCTTTCCTTTCCTTTCATTTGCGTTTCTTTCCCTTCCTTTCTTTTCCTTTCATTTCCTTTCCTTTCCTTTCCCTTCCGTTTCCTTCCCTTTCCTTTGCTTTCCCTTCCGTTTCCTTCCGTTTCCTTTCCTTTATTTTGCTTTCCTCTGAGAACCTTTCATTTACTTTCCTTACCACTTCTTTTCCTTTCCCCTGTTTTCCTTTCCTTTCCTTTCATTTCCCTTCCTTTCCCTTTTTCTCTTTTCTTTTCTTTTCTTTCCTTTCCTTTCCTTTCATTTCCTTTCCTTTCCTTTTCTTTCCTTTATTTTCCTTTACTTTTCTTTCCTTTATTTTGCTTTCCTCTGAGAACCTTTCATTTACTTTCCTTGCCATTTCTTTTCCTTTCCTTTCCTTTCCTTTCCTTTCCTTTCCTTTCCTTTCCTTTCCTCTCCTTTTATTTGCTTTCCTTTCCTTTCATTTGCTTTCCTTTCCTTTCCTTTCCATTCCATTCCTTCCCTTTCCTTTCCTTTGCTTTCCCGTACTTTATTTGCCTTTCCTTTCCTTTCCTTTGCTTTCCTTTCTTTTCTTTTCATTTCCTTTCCTTTCCTTTATTTTGCTTTCCTCTGAGAACCTTTCATTTACTTTCCTTACCATTTCTTTTCCTTTCCCCTGTTTTCCTTTTCTTTTCTTTCCCGTCCTTGATTTTATTTTCCTTTCCTTCCCTATCCTTTCCTTTCCTTTATTTTCCTTTCATTTCCTTTTCTTTCCTTTCCCTTCCGTTTCCTTCCCTTTCCTTTCCTTTATTTTGCTTTCCTCTGAGAACCTTTCATTTACTTTCCTTACCATTTCTTTTCCTTTCCTCTGTTTTCGGTTCCTTTCCTTTCATTTCCTTTCCTTTCCTCTGTTTTCTTTTCTTTCCTTTCCTTTCTTTTTTTTCCTTTCCTTTCCTTTCCTTTCCTTTCCTTTCCTTCCCTTACCTTTCCTTTCCTTTCTTTTCTTTTCATTTTTTTCTTTTCTTTCCTTTCCTTTCCTTTCCTTTCCTTCCGTTCCCTTTCCTTTCCTTTCCTTTATTTTCCTTTCCTTTCTTTACCCTTCCTCTCCTTTTCTTCACTTTCCGATCATTTCCTTTTCTTTTCTTTCATTTCCTTTCCTTTCCTTTCCTTTTCTTTTCTTTCCTTTTCTTTCCTTTATTTTCCTTTGCTTTCCTTTCCCTTGCTTTCCTTCCCTTCCGTTTCCTTTCCTTTCCTTTCCTTTCGTTTCCTTTCCTCTTTTTTCCTTATCTTTCCTTTCCTTTCCTTTCCTTCGCTTTCCTTTCCTTTCCTTCACTTCCCGATCATTTCCTTTTCTTTTCTTTCCTTTCCTTTCCTTTCCTTTCCTTTCGTTTCCTTTCCTCTGTTTTCCTTATCTTCCCTTCCTTTCCTTTCCTTCCCTTTATTTTCCTTTTCTTTCGTTTCCTTTTCCTTTCCTTTCCTTTCCTTTCCTTTCCTTTCCTTTTCTTTTCTTTCCTTTCTTTTCCTTTCCTTTTCTTTCCTTTATTTTCCTTTACTTTCCTTTCCTTCATTTTGTTTTCCTCTGAGAACCTTTCATTTACTTTCCTTACCATTTCTTTTCCTTTCCCCTGTTTTCCTTTCCTTTCCTTTTATTTTCCTTCGTTTCCCTTTTTTCTTTTCTTTTCTTTCCTTTCCTTTCGTTTCCTTTCCTTTTCTTTCCATTATTTTCCTTTACTTTTCTTTCCTTTATTTTGCTTTCCTCTGAGAACCTTTCATTTACTTTCCTTGCCATTTCTTTTCCTTTCCCCTGTTTTCCTTTCCTTTCCTTTCAGTTCCGCTGTTTTCTTTTCTTTTCTTTCCTTTCCTTTCCTTTCCTTTCCTCTCCTTTTCTTTGCTTTCCTTTCCTTTCATTTGCTTTCCTTTCCTTTCCTTTCCTTTCCTTTCCTTTCCTTTCCATTCTATTCCTTCCCTTTCCTTTCCTTTCTTTTAATTTCTTTTCCTTGCCTTACCTTTCCTTTCCCGCCCTTTATTTTCCTTTCCTTTCCTTTCCTTTCCTTTCCTTTCCTTTCCTTTCCTTTCCTTTCCTTTCCTTTCCTTTCCTTCCCTTTCTTTTCTTTTCATATCCTTTCCTTTCCTTTCCCTTCCGTTTCCTTCAATTTCCTTTCCTTTCCTTTCCTTTATTTTCCTTACGTTACCTTTGCTACCTTTTCCTCTCCTTTCCATTCCTTTCATTTCGTTTCCTTACCTCTGTTTTCTTTTCTTTCCTTTCCTTTCTTTTCTTTTCAATTCCTTTCCATTCCTTTCCCTTCCGTTTACTTCAATTTCCTTTCCTTTCCTTTCCTTTATTTTCCTTTCCTTTATTTTGCTTTCCTCTGAGAACCTTTCATTTACTTTCCTTACCATTTCTGTTCCTTTCCCCTGTTTTCCTTTCCTTTCCTTTCCTCTGTTTTCTTTTCTTTCCTTTCCTTTCCTTTCCTTTCCTTTTCTTTCCTTTCCTTTTCTTTCGTTTTCTTTCCTTTCTTTTCCTTTCCTTTCGTCTAATTTCCTCTCCCTTTTTTTATCTTTCTTTTCCTTCCCTTTAGTTCATTTCCTTTCACTTTCTTTCCTTTCCTTTCCTTTCCTTTCCTTTCCTTTCCTTTCCTTTCCTTTCCTTTCCTTTCCTTTCATTTTCTTTCCTTCCCTTTCCTTTCCTTTGCTTTCCTTTCCTTTATTTTCCTTTTCTTTTCTCTTCTTTATTTTATCTTCCTTCCCTCTGAGTTCCTTTCCTTTACTTTCTCACCTTACCTTTGCTTCCTTTTCCTTTCCTTTCCTTTCTTTTCATTTTCTTTCCTTACCTTACCTTTCCTTTCAGGTCCTTTATTTTCCTTTCCTTTCCTTTCTTTTCCTTTCATTTCCTTTCCTTTCCTTTATCTTCCGTTTCCTTCCCTTTCCTTTCCTTTCCTTATTTGCCCTTACTTTCCTTTCCTTTATTTTGTTTTCATCTGAGAACCTTTCATTTACTTTCCTTACCATTTCTTTGCCTTTCCCCTGTTTTCCTTTCCTTTCATTTCCTTTCCTTTCCTCTGTTTTCTCTCATTTGCTTTCCTTTCCTTTCCTTTACTTTCCTTTCCTTTCCCTTCCGTTTCCTTCCCTTTCCTTTCCTTTATTTTGCTTTCCTCTGAGAACCTTTCATTTACTTTCATTACCATTTCTTTTCCTTTCCCCTGTTTTCCTTTTCTTTCCTTTCATTTCCTTTCCTTGCCTCTGTTTTCTTTTCTTTCCTTTCCTTTCCTTTCCTTTCTTTTCTTTTCTTTTCTTTTCTTTTTTTTTCTTTTTTTTTCTTTTCTTTTCTTTTCTTTTCATTTCTTTTCCTTTCCTTTCCCTTAAGTTTCCTTCAATTTCCTTTCCTTTCCTTTTCTTTATTTTACTTTACTTTATTTTCCTTTATTTTGCTTTCCTCTGAGAACCTTTCATTTACTTTCCTTACCATTTCTTTCCCTTTCCCCTGTTTTCCCTTCCTTTTCTTTCCTCTGTTTTCTTTTCTTTCATTTCCTTTTCTTTCCTTTCCTTTTCTTTATTGCTTTCCTTTCCTTTCCTTTCCGTTCCGTTCCTTTCCTTTCCTTTCTTTTCATTTCCTTTCCTTTCCTTTCCTTTCCTTTCCTTTCCTTTCCTCTCCTTTCCATTCCTTTCATTTCCTTTCCTTACCTTACCTTTCCTGTCCTTTATCTTCCTTTCCTTTCCTTGCCTTTCCCTGCCTTTTCTTTCCTTTCTTTTCCTTACCCTTTTTTCCTTTCCTTCACTTCCCGATCATTTCCTTTTCTTTTCCGTAATTTCCTTTACTTTGCTTTCCTTTCCTTTGCTTTCCTTTCCTTTCCTTTCCTTCCCTTCCGTTTCCTTTCCTTTCCCTTCGTTTACTTTCCTTTCCTTTCCTTTCCTCTGTTTTCCTTATCTTTCATTTCCTTCGCTTTCCTTTCCTTTCCTTTACTTTGCTTTCCTTTCCTTTCGCTTCGTTTCCTCTGTTTTCCTTATCTTTCCTTCCTTTCCTTTCCTTCCCTTAATTTTCCTTTTCTTTCGTTTCCTTTCCTTTTCTTTTCTTTCCTTTATTTTCCTTTTCTTTCCTTTCTTTTCCTTTCGTTTCCTTTAATTTCCTTTCCCTTTTTTTATCTTTCCTTTCCTTTCCTTTAGTTCATTTCCTTTCATTTTCTTTCCTTGCCTTTCCTTTCGTTTTCTTTCCTTCCCTTTCCTTTCCTTTGCTTTCCTTTCCTTTATTTTCCTTTTCTTTTCTTTTCTTTTCTTTTCTTTTCTTTTCTTTCTTTTATCTTCCTTTCCTCTGAGTTCCTTTCTTTTACTTTCCTTACCTTTCCTTTCCTTTCCTTTCATTTGCTTTCCTTTCCTTTCCTTTCTTTTCCTATCCTCTCCTTTCCCTTCCGTTTCCTTCCCTTTCCTTTCCTTTATTTTGCTTTCCTCTGAGAACCTTTCATTTACTTTCCATACCATTTCTTTTCCTTTCCCCTGTTTTCCTTTCCTTTCATTTCCTTTCCTCTGTTTT
>OX465292.1:115759727-115981432 GCA_949987695.1 Merzomyia westermanni | reverse complement strand
CTTTCCTTTTCTTTTCTTTTCTTTTCTTTCCTTTCCTTTCATTTCCTTGCCTTTCCTTTCATTGCGTTTCCTTTCTTTTCTTTTCCTTTCCTTTCCATTCCTTTCCTTTTATTTAGTTTATTTTCCTTTCATTTCCTTTTGCTTTCCTTCCTTTCTTTTTCTTTCCTTTCCATTCCTTTCTTTCCATTGCTTTCCTTTCCTTTCATTTCCTTTCCTTTCCTTTCCTTTCATTTCCTTTTGCTTTCCTTCCTTTCCTTTCCTTTCCTTTTCTTTCCTTTCCTTTCATTTCCTTTCATTTCCTTAATCTCCTCTCCTTTCATTTCCTTTCCTTTCCGTTCCGTTCCTTTCCTTTAATTTCCTTTCCTTTCATTTCATTTCCTTTTCTTTCGTTTCCTTTCTTTTCCTTTCCTTTCCATTCCTTTCTATTCCTTTCCTTTTCTTTCCTTTCCTTTCCTTCATTTCCTCTACTTTCCTTTCCTTTTCTTTCATTTCCTTTCCTTTCCTTTCCTTTCTTTTCCTTTCCATTCCTTTCCTTTCATTTCCATCACTTTCCTTTCCATTGCTTTCCTTTCCTTTCATTTAGTTTATTTTCCTTTCATTTCCTTTTGCTTTCCTTTCGTTTTCTTTCCTTTCCTTAATTTCCTCTGCTTTCCTTTCCATTTCTTTCATTTCCTTTAATTTCCTTTCATTTCCTTTATTTTCTTTTCCTTTCCATTGCTTTCCTTTCCATTCCTTACCTTTCATTTCCTTTCCTTTCTTTTACTTTCCTTTCCATTCCTTTCTTTCTATTCCTTTCCTTTCCTTCCTTTCCTTTCCTTTAATTAAATTTCCTTTCATTTCCTTTCCTTTACTTTCCTTTCTTTTCCTTGCCATTCCTATCCTTTCTATTCCTTTCTTTTCCGTTCCGTTCCTTTCCTTTAATTTCCTTTCCTTTCATTTCCTTTCCTTACCTTTTCTTTCGTTCCTTTCCTTTGCTTTCCTTAATTTCCTCTCCTTTCCTTTCCTTTCCTTTCCTTTCCTTTCATTTCCTTTCCTTTCTTTTCCTTTCCATTATATTACTTTCCTTCCCTTTGCTTTCCTTTCCTTTACCTTAATTTTCCTCTCCTTTTCTTCCTTTTCTTTTCCTCTGCTTTACTTTACTTTCCTTTTGTTTCCTTTCGTTTCGTTTATTTCCTTTGCTTTCCTTTCCTTTCCTTAATTTCCTTTCCTTTCCTTTCATTTCCTTTCCTTTCTTTTACTTTCCTTTCCTTTCCATTCCTTGAGTTTCCTTTAATTTGCTTTCTTTCCTTTCCTCTCTTTTCCTTTCCTTTCCTTTCCTTTACCTTAATTTTCCTCTCCTTTTCTTTCTTTTGCTTTCCTTTCCATTCCTTTCCTTTGCTTTCCTTTCCTTTCCATTCCTTTCCTTTCCTTTCAGTTCCTTTCCTTTCCTTTCTTTTCCTTTCCATTCCTTTCCTTTCCATTGCTTTCCTTTCCTTTCCTTTCATTTCCTTTCCTTACCTTTTCTTTCGTTCCTTTCCTTTGCTTTCCTTAATTTCCTTTCCTTTCCTTTCCTTTCCTTTCCTTTCCTTTCTTTTCCTTTCCATTCCATTACTTTCCTTTCCATTGCTTTCCTTGCCTTCCCTTTACTTTCCTTTCGTTTACTTGCCTTTCGTTCCTTTCCTTTGCTTTCCTTTCCTTTCCTTAATTTCCTTTCCTTTCCTTTCATTTCCTTTCCTTTCTTTTCCTTTCCTTTCCTTTCCTTTCCATTCCTTGACTTTCCTTTCCATTGCTTTCTTTCCTTTCATCTCTTTTCCTTTCCTTTCCTTTTCTTTACCTTAATTTTCCTCTCCTTTTCTTTCCTTTCTTTTAATTTTCTTTCCTTTCCTTTCCCTTCCTTTCCTTTCCATACCTTTCCTTTCGTTCCTTTCCTTTGCTTTCCTTAATTTCCTGGCTTTCCTTTCCTCTCATTCCCTTTCCTTTCCTTTCTTTTTCTTTCCCTTCCATTCCTTTACTTTCCTTTTAATCGCTTTGCTTTCCTTTCCTTTCCGTTCCTTTCCTTTAATTTGCTTTTGCTTTCCTTCCTTTCCTTTCCTTTTCTTTCCTTTCCTTTCCGTTCCTTTCCTTTAATTTCCTTCCATTTCCCTTCCTTACCTTTATTTTCCTTTCCATTGCTTTCCTCTCCTTTCCTATCCTTTCCCTTAATTTCCTTTCCTTTTTTTCCTTTCCTTTCCATTCCTTAATTTCCTTTCCTTTTTTTCCTTTCCTTTCCATTCCTTTCCTCTCATTTCCTTTCCTTTCTTTTCCTTTTCCTTTCGTTTCCATTGCTTACCTTACCTTTCCTTTCCTTTCCTTTCCTTTCCTTTCTTTTCTTTTCCTTTCCATTCCTTTACTTTCCTTTCCTTTCATTTCCTTTCCTTTCTTTTCCATTCCTGTACTTTCCTTTCCTTTCCATTGGTTCTCTTTCCTTTCCTCTCCTTTCCTTTCTGTTCTTTTCTTTCCCTTTCCTTTTCTTTCCTTTCCTTTCGTTTACTTCCCTTCCTTTTCCTTTCCTTTTCTTTTCTTTCCTTTACCTTAATTTTCCTCTCCTTTTCTTTCCTTTCTTTTAATTTCCTTTCCTTTCCCTTTCCATTGCTTCTCTTTCCTTTCCTTTCCTTTCCTTTCCTTTCTTTTCTTTTCTTTTCCTTTCTTTTCCTTTCTTTTCCTTTTCTTTCCTTTCCTTTAATTTCCTTTCCTTCTTTCCTTTCCTTTCCTTTCTTTTCTTTTCTTTTACTTTCCTTTCTTTTCCTTTTCTTTCCTTTCGTTTCCTTCCCTTCCCGTTCCTTTCCTTTTTCTTTTCTTTCCTTTCCCTACCATACCTTTACTTTCCTTTCCATTGCTTTCTTTCCTTTCCTCTCTTTTCCTTTCCTTTCCTTTCCTTTACCTTAATTTTCTTCTCCTTTTCTTTCCTTGCCATTCCTTTCCTTTAGATTGCTTTCCTTTCCTTTCCTTTAATTTCCTTTCACTTCCATTCCTTTCCTTTCATTTCATTTCCTTTCTTTTCCTTTCCTTTCCATTCCTTTCTTTCCATTGCTTTCCTTCTTTTCCTTTCCTTTTCTTTCCTTTCCTTTCATTTCCTTAATCTCCTCTCCTTTCCTTTCCTTTCCGTTCCGTTCCTTTCCTTTAATTTCCTTTCCTTTCCTTTCCTTTCCTTTCCTTTCCTTTCCTTCCTTTCCTTTCATTTCATTTCCTTTCGTTTCCCTTCTTTTCCTTTCCTGTTCATTCCTTTCCTTTCCATTGCTTTCCTTTCCTTTTCTTTCCTTTCATTTCCTTTCCTTTCATTTCCTTTCCTTTCATTTCCATTCGTTTCCTTTCTTTTCCTTTCCTTTCCATTCCTTTCTTTCCATTGCTTTCCTTCTTTTCCTTTCCTTTTCTTTCCTTTCCTTGCATTTCCTTAATCTCCTCTCCTTTCCTTTCCTTTCCGTTCCGTTCCTTTCCTTTAATTTCCTTTCCTTTCCTTTCCTTTCCTTTCCTTTCCTTTCCTTTCCTTCCTTTCCTTTCATTTCATTTCCTTTCGTTTCCCTTCTTTTCCTTTCCTGTTCATTCCTTTCCTTTCCATTGCTTTCCTTTCCTTTTCTTTCCTTTCATTTCCTTTCCTTTCATTTCCTTTCCTTTCATTTCCATTCGTTTCCTTTCTTTGCCTTTCCATTCCTTTCCTTTCCATTGCTTTCCTTTCCTTTCCTTTCATTTCCTTTCCTTACCTTTTCTTTCGGTCCTTTCCTTTGCTTTCCTTAATTTCCTTTCCTTTCCTTCCCTTTCATTTCCTTTCCTTTCTTTTCCTTTCCATTCCATTACTTTCCTTCCCATTGCTTTCCTTTCCTTTACCTTAATTTTTCTCTCCTTTTCTTCCCTTTCCTTTCCTTTGCTTTACTTTACTTTCCTTTCGTTTCCTTTCCTTTCGTTCCTTTCCTTTGCTTTCCTTTCCTTTCCTTAATTTCCTTTCCTTTCCTTTCATTTCCTGTATTTCTTTTCTTTTCCTTTCCTTTCCTTTCCTTTCCATTCCTTGAGTTTCCTTTCCTTTGCTTTCTTTTCTTTCCTCTCTTTTCCTTTCCTTTCCTTTTCTTTCCTTTACCTTAATTTTCCTCTCCTTTTCTTTCCTTTCGTTTCCTTTGTTTTCCTTTCTTTTCCTTTCCTTTCCATTGCTTTCCTTTCCTTTCATTTCCTTTCCTTACCTTTCCTTTCCTTTCCTTTCTTTTCTTTCCTTCCATTCCTTTCCTTTCCTTTCCATTGTTATCCTTTCTTTCTATTCCTTTCCTTTCCTTTCCTTTCCTTTCCTTTCCTTTCCTTTCCTTTAGTTTCCTTTCTTTTCCTTTCCTTTCCTTTCCTTTCCTTTCATTTAATTTACTTTCCTTTCCTTTCCATTCCTTTCCTTTCTATTCCTTTCTTTTCCTTTCCTTTCCTTTCCTTTCATTTCCTTTCCTTTCTTTTCCTTTCCTTTCTTTTCCTTTCCATTCCTTTCCCTTCTATTCCTTTCCTCTATTTTCCTCTTCTTTCTTTTCTTTCCTTTTATTTTCCATGCCTTTCCTTTCCTTTTCATTGCTTTCCTTTCCTTTCCTTAATTTCCTTTCCTTTTCTTTTCTTTTCTTTTCTTTACTTTTCTTTTCTTCTCTTTTCTTTTCTTATCTTTTCTTTTCTTTTCTTTTCTTTTCTTTTCTTTTCTTTTCTTTCCTTCTCTTCTATTTTCTTTTCTTTTATTTTCTTTTTTTTTTCTTTTCTTTTCTTTTCTTTTCTTTTCTTTTCTTTTCTTTTCTTTTCTTTTCTTTTCTTTTCTTTCCTTTCCTTTCATTTCCTTGACTTTCCTTTCATTGCGTTTCCTTTCTTTTCTTTTCCTTTCCTTTCCATTCCTTTCCTTTCCTTTTATTTAGTTTATTTTCCTTTCATTTCCTTTTGCTTTCCTTCCTTTCCTTTCCTTTCCTTTCCTTTTCTTTCCTTTCCTTTCCTTAATTTCCTCTCCTTTCCTTTCCTTTTCTTTCATTTCCTTTCCTTTCCTTCCCTTTCCTTTCCTTTCCTTTCTTTCCTTTCCATTCCTTTAGTTTCATTTCCATTCCCTTCCTTTCCATTGCTTTCCTTTCCTTTCATTTAGTTTATTTTCCTTTCATTTCCTTTTGCTTTCCTTCCTTTCCTTTCCTTTAATTTTCTTTCCTTTCCTTTCCTTAATTTGCTCCTCTTTCCTTTCCTTTTCTTTCATTTCCTTTCCTTTCCTTTCTTTTCCATTCCTTTCCTTTCCATTCCTTTCCATTCCTTTCCTTTCCATTGCTTTCCTTTCATTTAGTTTATTTTCCTTTCATTTCCTTTTGCTTTCCTTCCTTCCCTTTCGTGTTCTTTCCTTCCCTTTCCTTTCCTTTCCTTTCCTTAATTTCCTCTGATTTCCTTTCCATTTCTTACATTTTTTTTCCTTTCCTTTCCTTTCATTTCCTTTCCTTTCCTTTCTATTCCTTTCCTTTCCATTGCTTTCCTTTCCATTCCTTTCCTTTCATTTCGTTTCCTTTCTTTTCATTTCCTTTCCACTCCTATCTTTCTATTCCTTTCCTTTCCTTCCTTTCCTTTCCTTTAATTAAATTTCCTTTCATTTCCTTTCCTTTACTTTCCTTTCTTTTCCTTGCCATTCCTTTCCTTTCTATTCTTTTCCTTTCCTTTCATTTCCTTTCCTTTCCTTTCCTTTCCTTTCCTTTCCTATCCTTTCCCTTCCTTTCCTTTCCAATGTTCCTTTCCTTTTTTTCTTTCCTCTCCTTTCTTTCCTTTCCTTTCCTTTACCTTAATTTTCCTTTCCTTTTCTTTCCTTGCCAATCCTTTCCTTTAGATTGCTTTCCTTTCCTTTCCTTTAATTTCCTTTCATTTCCATTCCTTTCCTTTTATTTCATTTCCTTTCTTTTTCTTTCCTTTCCATTCCTTTCTTTCCATTGCTTTCCTTTCCTTTCCTTTCCTTTCCTTTCCTTTGCTTTCATTTCCTTTTGCTTTCCTTCCTTTCCTTTCCTTTCCTTTCCTTTTCTTTCCTTTCCTTTCCTTTCATTTCCTTAATCTCCTCTCCTTTCATTTCCTTTCCTTTCCGTTCCGTTCCGCTCCTCTCCTTTCATTTCCTTTCCTTTCCGTTCCGTTCCGTTCCTTTCCTTTAATTTCCTTTCCTTTCGTTTCCCTTCTTTTCCTTTCCTTTCCATTCCTTTCTATTCCTTTCCTTTTCTTTCCTTTCCTTTCCTTCATTTCCTCTACTTTCCTTTCCTTTTCTTTCATTTCCTTTCCTTTCCTTTCCTTTCCTTTCCTTTCTTTTCCTTTCCATTCCTTTCCTTTCATTTCCATTACTTTCCTTTCCATTGCTTTCCTTTCCTTTCATTTAGTTTATTTTCCTTTCATTTCCTTTTGCTTTCCTTTCGTTTTCTTTCCTTTCCTTAATTTCCTCTGCTTTCCTTTCCATTTCTTTCATTTCCTTTCCTTTCCTTTCCTTTCCTTTCCTTTCCTTTCCTTTCCTTTCATTTCCTTTCCTTTCTTTTCCTTTCCATTGCTTTCCTTTCCATTCCTTACCTTTCATTTCCTTTCTTTTCATTTCCTTTCCATTCCTTTCTTTCTATTCCTTTCCTTTCCTTCCTTTCCTTTCCTTTAATTAAATTTCCTTTCATTTCCTTTCCTTTACTTTCCTTTCTTTTCCTTGCCATTCCTATCCTTTCTATTCCTTTCCTTTCCTTTCCTTTCCTTTCCTTTCCTTTCATTTCATTTCCTTTCCTATCCTTTCCCTTCCTTTCCTTTCCTTTTTTCCTTTCCTTTTTTTTTCTTTCCTTTCCTTTTTTTCCTTTCCTTTCCTTTCCTTTACCTTCATTTTCCTCTCCTTTTCTTTCCTTGATATTCCTTTCCTTTAGATTGCTTTCCTTTCCTTTCCTTTAATTTCCTTTCACTTCCATTCCTTTCCTTTTATTTCATTTCCTTTCTTTTTCTTTCCTTTCCATTCCTTTCTTTCCATTGCTTTCCTTTCCTTTCATTTCCTTTCCTATCCTTTCATTTCCTTTTGCTTTCCTTCCTTTCCTTTCCTTTCCTTTCCTTTTCTTTCCTTTCCTTTCATTTCCTTAATCTCCTCTCCTTTCCTTTCCTTTCCTTTCCGTTCCGTTCCTTTCCTTTAATTTCCTTTCCTTTCATTTCCTTTCCTTTCGTTTCCCTTCTTTTCCTTTCCTTTCCATTCCTTTCGTTTCCATTGCGTTCCTTTCCTTTCCTTTTCTTTCATTTCCTCTCCTTTCATTTCCTTTCCTTTCGTTTCATTTCCTTTCGTTTCCTTTCTTTGCCTTTCCATTCCTTTCCTTTCCATTGCTCTCCTTTCCTTTCCTTTCCTTTCATTTCCTTTCCTTACCTTTTCTTTCGTTCCTTTCCTTTGCTTTCCTTAATTTCCTCTCCTTTCCTTTCCTTTCCTTTCCTTTCATTTCCTTTCCTTTCTTTTCCTTTCCATTATATTACTTTCCTTCCCTTTGCTTTCCTTTCCTTTACCTTAATTTTCCTCTCCTTTTCTTCCCTTTATTTTCCTCTGCTTTACTTTACTTTCCTTTCATTTCCTTTCATTTCCTTTCCTTTCTTTTACTTTCCTTTCCTTTCCATTCATTGAGTTTCCTTTAATTTGCTTTCTTTCCTTTCCTTTCCTTTCTTTTCCATTCCTTTCCTCTCCATTCCTTTCCATTCCTTTCCTTTCCATTGCTTTCCTTTCATTTAGTTTATTTTCCTTTCATTTCCTTTTGCTTTCCTTCCTTCCCTTTCGTGTTCTTTCCTTTCCTTTCCTTTCCTTTCCTTTCCTTAATTTCCTCTGATTTCCTTTCCATTTCTTTCATTTCCTTTCCTTTCCTTTCCTTTCCTTTCATTTCCTTTCCTTTCCTTTCTATTCCTTTCCTTTCCATTGCTTTCCTTTCCATTCCTTTCCTTTCATTTCCTGTCCTTTCTTTTCATTTCCTTTCCACTCCTATCTTTCTATTCCTTTCCTTTCCTTCCTTTCCTTTCCTTTAATTAAATTTCCTTTCATTTCCTTTCCTTTACTTTCCTTTCTTTTCCTTGCCATTCCTTTCCTTTCTATTCCTTTCCTTTCCTTTCATTTCCTTTCCTTTCCTTTCCTTTCCTTTCCTATCCTTTCCCTTCCTTTCCTTTCCTATTTTCCTTTCCTTTTTTTCTTTCCTCTAATTTCTTTCCTTTCCTTTTCTTTACCTTAATTTTCCTCTCCTTTTCGTTCCTTGCCAATCCTTTCCTTTAGATTGCTTTCCTTTCCTTTCCTTTCCTTTCCTTTAATTTCCTTTCACTTCCATTCCTTTCCTTTTATTTCATTTCCTTTCTTTTTCTTTCCTTTCCATGGCTTTCCTTTCCTTTCATTTCCTTTCCTTTCCTTTCATTTCCTTTTGCTTTCCTTTCCTTTCCTTTCCTTTTCTTTCCTTTCCTTTCCTTTCATTTCCTTAAATCCTCTCCTTTCATTTCCTTTCCTTTCATTTCATTTCCTTTCCTTTCGTTTCCCTTCTTTTCCTTTCCTTTCCATTCCTTTCTATTCCTTTCCTTTTCTTTCCTTTCCTTTCCTTCATTTCCTCTACTTTCCTTTCCTTTTCTTTCATTTCCTTTCCTTTCCTTTCCTTTCTTTTCCTTTCCATTCCTTTCCTTTCATTTCCATTACTTTCCTTTCCATTGCTTTCCTTTCCTTTAATTTAGTTTATTTTCCTTTCATTTCCTTTTGCTTCCCTTTCGTTTTCTTTCCTTTCCTTAATTTCCTCTGCTTTCCTTTCCATTTCTTTCATTTCCTTTCCTTTTCTTTCATTTCCTTTCCTTTCTTTTCGTTTCCATTGCTTTCCTTTCCATTCCTTACCTTTCATTTCCTTTCCTTTCTTTTCATTTCCTTTCCATTCCTTTCCATTCCTTTCTTTCTATTCCTTTCCTTTCCTTCCTTTCCTTTTATATATTTGTAGGCACTTCACTGCACTTTTACTTCCCGATTCACTCACCTTGGCACTCGATAGCTCAAAAAAAAGACTTATATTGTTTTAAATTTAAAATTGGGCGCTTTATTTCGCGGAGCGAAAACCAGAGAGATGTGGCGGGTACAAAAGATAATACAATTGTGTTTTTTGTAAAAGTGTAGGCGTTTTTTGGTGTTGACAATTTGTGTGTGTATAGCTATGTTAGTGTGCGTGTGAAGTGTGGTGAAGTGGGCGGCCGCAGGATTGCTGCGATCGCTATGATCGTTACGGCTCAGTTAGCCATCCCGGCCCCCCTAGGCGAGTCATCAGCCTAGCAATCGCTGTAGCTGCTGCAGTGCCTCCACGACGTTGCTTAACCCGGTTGGGCGTCGGTTGCGTTGCCTAGGTGGTGGTGGTTGACGTGATGAGGATGCTGGGTTACGGTACCGAGCACCCGGATGAGACCACGACTGTGGTTGCTGTTGTGACTGCCATGGTGCACGCCGAGGTTGTGAGGCGCGTGATAGTTGCGATCTCGGTCGCACGTTGTTGCGTGGCGGTGGTGCCACGGGTGCTCTACGCCTGGCTGTTCGGTGCAGCAGCGTGTGGTGTGGCCTGTCGCACAGTTGGCAAAAAAGGGTAGAGGTGCACGCTTGTGTGGTGTGCCACAGGGCCAAGCAATTGCGCTTGCGCTACCTGTTGCCGTTGCTGTGGTTGCATGGCCTTAAAAATGCCGCATAGGCGCAACGAATGCGGACGACGACAAAGCGGACAGCGTACACTGTGTGCCGCTACGGGATCCCTTGGGGACGGTTCTTCAATGGCCGTTGCATTAGACCCAGCCGTGGCCCTACGTGGTGCTGGCGACGGTGTATTTGCCGCCCGAGGAGCGTTGGCGCGAGGAGTGGCAACGGGCGTTGCTCGTGCTCGTGGCACGGTAACCGCCGAGCGGATGCTTGGTGTCGGGGCGACTGGATCGACTTCCATGTGCGTTGACATCTGTTGGAAAATACAATCAACTTTAGTGTCTTATAAAGGCATGTGGGGTGCTTAGTTTAAGCACTATATCAATACATACATATGTGTAATTATTATACTTATAAGGCTTTAGCATTGTATGTATGATTAGCGGTTTTATTTGCGATATAATGTGTTAGTGCTCGCGCTTTTCGTTCGAGGAATCTAGTCCTTCGAGCTAACTCTTTATGGGTAAGGTAATGAATTACAGTTTGGTAGCAACATCGCTTGGTGGATGCATTGCTCTATATTTGATTTAAGATTATTGACTTTAGTTATTTGCGCGATTGGTATTAGACTCGGTTGGAAGAAAGCAAAGTTTGACGAGCGGTCGCGTTAATTTTCCGTTTTGCGTACGTAGGTCAACTACCCGGATGTGACCGTCGGAACCGTAATGTACCTTTTCGATGCGGCCTAGCCGCCATTCGGTAGGTGGGAGACAGTCATCATGAACTAGGACACATTCTCCAATTTTTGGTGCTTCTTGAGTGTTTTTCCACCGATATCTTTTATGGAGGTCTTTCAGATACTCTTCCTTCCATCGGCGACTAAATTCATGATGGAGAATTTTGATTCGTTCCCATCGATTTATGAGAGAGAGTGAGTCCACGTTTGGTTCTGGTATAGCCAGAAGTGGAGCTCCTCGAAGAAAATGCCCAGGCGTGAGCGCTGTAAAGTCGGAGGGATCTTGCGAGAGCGCTGATAGCGGCCGTGAATTAAGAACGGCTTCAACTCGAATGAGTAGCGTTGTGAACTCTTCGAATGTAAATTTGTGATTGCCATCGGCTTTCTTGAAATGCGATTGAAAGCTTTTAACCGCTGATTCCCATAGTCCACCCATATGTGGGGCGCTCGGGGGGATGAATTGCCAATTAATGCCTTGAGGTGCGTATTTTTCTATGACATGCGGCGATACTTCCTTTGCGAACTGTACGAACTCTTTTTCGGTTGCGCGTTGGGCACCGATGAAGGTTTTACCGTTGTCGCTCATGATTTTGGAGGGAAATCCTCGCCGTCCGACAAAGCGTGCAAATGCCGCGAGAAAAGCTGACGTTGTCAGATCGGAGCATAACTCTAAGTGCACTGCTTTTGTCGTAAAGCATACAAAGACAGCCACGTAACCTTTCGTTATGGTAGATGACCTTAGCATCGAGGCCTTTAACTGGAAAGGTCCGGCAAAATCAACACCCGTGATGGTGAAAGGCAGAGAAAAATTGCAGCGTTCAGGTGGTAGAGCTGCCATGATCTGCGTGCGCATCTTTTGCTTATGTAGCGTACAGACTTTACACGTAAAGATGCATTTTTTAATCAAAGGCTTTAGTCGTGGTATATAGAATTCTTGTCGGATCATTTGTTGCATTAGCCGGTGTTCGGCATGTACCATTAAAAGGTGAAGATAATTTATAAAAAGCATGGCAAATGCGGATTTTTCCGGTATTATGATTGGATGCCGCTCGTTGTAGCTCAGGCTGGAGTTCGCTAGCCTTCCGTTGGCGCGAATAAGTCCTTTAGAGTCTACAAAGGGGTTAAGCACTAACAGAGCGCTCCTTTTGTCAATAGGTTTTGATCCCATTAGCAGTGTTCGTTCACTGTTATAGTAGCGAGTCTGCGTGGACTCGATTAGGGCTATTTTTGCCCGCTGCAAGTCTTGGTGCGTTAGAGTATAGCTTTCGGTATTCGTTATTCCTTGCACTTTGTTTTTTAAGCGATTTACAAATTGAAACATATACGCTATTACCCTTAAGGCTCGGGGGAACGACGAAAATCGCTCTAGGATATCCGTGTCCTCCAGAGTGGCATGAAAGCCTTCGATTCTTCGACTTTCTGGGGCTATGATATTTCGTGCAGGTGATTTCGGCCACGCTTCTGGTGGTTCTACTAGCCAGCTTGGGCCATTCCACCAAAGTGTGGTGGTTGTTAACTGCAATGGTTTGAAGCGTCTTGTGCCAAGATCCGCAGGGTTATCAGCACTGGCAACGTGCCGCCAAGTTGCTGGTCCAACTAGGTCAATAATTTCCGCTGTGCGGTTTGACACGTATGTTTTCCACGTATGTGGTGGTTTTTCTAACCAGGATAGGACGATTTCTGAATCGGTCCATAAATATAATTTCCTATTGCTCAGGTTTAGGTGTTTTTGCACGGTCGAGGTTAGTTTTGCGAGCAGAAGTGCGCCGCATAGCTCGAGCCGTGGGAGGCTTACGGTCTTAAGAGGTGCGACCTTGCCTTTTTCCACTAATAAGTGACTTGTCGTTTTGCCATTATGCTGACTTCGCACATAAATAGCTGCGCAGTATGCTTTCTCAGAAGCATCGCAAAAGCCATGTAGTTCGACTTGATGATCAGGTGAGAAATTCACACACCGAGGTATTTGTATCTCGGAAATAGTATGCAGGTTGTTTGCAAATTGAGACCATTTTATTAAGCGGAGTGGTTTAACCACTTCGTCCCAATCGGTTCCATCTAGCCATAGTTCTTGTATCAAGATCTTCGCTTGTATCATAATTGGCGCAAGCCATCCTGCGGGGTCGAAAAGTTTCGCCACAGATGACAAGATTTGTCTTTTCGTTTTTGCGGATTTTGCAGATATCGACTCAAGAGTGTATGAAAATTGGTCTGATATTGCGTTCCATTGTAGTGCTCTCCTTTTCAAACTTTAGAAAATTGGTATCTAGCAAGTTTTCTTTATTTATATTTGCCAGTATTTCTGGATGATTAGATGTTATCTTTTTTAATGGAAACCCTGCCGAATCGAGGGCTTCGATAACTTGAGCTAAGGACTCGCACGCTAAAGGAAGGCTATGGCTTCCAGACAGTATGTCGTCTACGTACGTTTGAGAGATAAGCACCGGGGCGGCTAGAGGTAATTTTGCTTTTGTATCTTTTGCCAGTTCGTGTAATGTACGAATGGCTAGGAAAGGGGCGCAGTTTACGCCAAATGTCAATGTTTTCAGTTTATAGTCTCGTATTGGACTACTCAGTGCACTGCGAAAGATAATTCGCTGGTAATCCTGATCGTCTTCGTGTACTAGGATTTGTCTGTACATTTTCTCGACGTCACCATTGAATACGTATTTATACATACGCCACTGTAGTATAAGTAACATTAAATCTGGTTGTAATGTTGGTCCCGTATATAATACATCATTTAGGGAGTTACCTGAGCTTGTGCATTTAGATGCATTGAACACCACTCGTACTTTTGTTGTAAGTTTTTCCGGTTTGATAACCGCGTGGTGTGGTAGATAAAAGGATGAGTGTTTGCCTTTTGTTATTTTCTCATAGGAATTTACTGGTTCCATATGATGCAATTTTATGTATTCCTCAAGGACGTTGTCGTATGAGGTTTTAAGTTCGCCTTTTTTAAGTAGGTTTCTTTCCATACTTAGAAACTGCTGTAGAGCTGAGGTTCGTGAGTGACCTAAGGCGAGTGTATCCGGAAATTGTTGCTTGAATGGTAGTCGAACGACGTACCTCCCGCTCTCTGATCTTGTAGTTGTGGCTTTGTAAAAGGCTTCACAATACTTATCGTCAGTTGTAGTAACGGGAATTGGCGCGAGTTCTTCGACTTTCCAGAATTTTCTCAATTGTGAATTAAGAGTGTCATTCGAAATATCTTCCACTTGCGTTGTGAACGTGGAGATTTTCTCTTTGACTTGACCGCTTAAAATCCATCCAAAGATGGTCTTTTGGGCTAATAGGTTGTTGGAAATTTTCTCAACACCTTCAAGTATTATTTGGGGGATTAGATCGCTTCCCAATAATAAGTCGATTTGATCGGGGGTATGGCAATTGGGATCGGCAAGTTTCAGATGCGAAAACTTTTGCCAGTGCTCGCTATTTATATTATAGCTTGGGAGCATGTTTGTCAGTCGCGGCAGAACTATAGCTTGTGCTTTGATTCTTTGATCCGCATTTGAAGACATCAAGGTAATGAGACAGATTTTATTTGAGTTTTGAACTACTCTTCCGCCCATTCCCGAGATTTCAAAGTTGGCTGATTTGGTTGGTAAATTTAAAGTTTGTTGAACCTTCGATGCTATAAATGATCGCTGTGATCCTTGATCGATTAAGGCCCTTAGCTTGAATATTTCTCCTCGGTGTTCGATGGAGACGATTGCTGTAGGTAATAAAGTTTTGCTTTCATTTTCTGAATGAAGCGTTTGTATTCTGGCTGCTTTTGAGCAGCATGGTTGTTCTTGACAACTTTCTGGACTTTCCGTCTCGGTATTTTCAGCTGTTGCCGCTAGTCCAGTGGTTCTATTGAAAGTTCGACTGTTTTGGGAGTTATTATTATTATTAGTATGGAGCATTGAATGGTGTCTCCCCTGGCAATATGAGCACTTGTGAACACTCGGACATCTCTGCACTGGGTGACTCTTTGACAAACAGTTTGTGCAGAGTTTCTTCGTCCTGACTAAATTATTTCGCTCGTTTATTGATAATTTTATAAATTTCTCGCAAGATCTTATTGAATGACCTCCGTTACACAGTTCGCATGACCATTTATATGTGCTTTGTTCAGATGTGAACGACTGAGATTTGTTAAAACTCTTGGTGTTAGACTTATTATGGGAGTTACATTTACCGGCTTGGGGTTCAAAGAAGCTTTTATTTTTGTCTTCATTTGCATTTTTCGGCTTTGTTTCTTTTGTGCCTACCCGTTCTGCGATTTCGAACTGGGTGGTGAGAAAATCTTTCATTTGTTGCTACGTTGGGCATTTTTTACGGGATGAGAGCGATTGCTCCCATAAAATTAATGATTTTTCTGGTAATGTGGCAGCACAAATATTGACCAGAATAGGGTCCCAGTTTTCAGTGGGAATTTTTTGGGTTTCTAGAACCGATAAACAGTTTGTAACTGTGGACTGTAATTCCTCACTAGTTTCATTTTGAATTTTTGGTAAGTTCATTAATGTCGTTATTTGTTTGTCGACTAAGACTCTTTCATTTTCATATCTCGCTTTTAGCGCTTCCCAAGCCAGATTAAAATTGTCATCGTTAAGTGCGAACTGTTTAACTATTGCCGCTGCTTGACCTTTTGTTTTGTTTCTTAAATGGTATAATTTTTGCGCTTGTGATAGCTTTGGGTGGTTTACGTAAACGGCTGAGAACATGTCTCGGAACGACGGCCATTGCTCATAACCCCCATGAAATACTTCAGTATCACAGGCCGGCACTTTAAGTTATATGCCTGAATTTGTTTCTTTGTTTTGTGTTTGGGGCAGCTCTACTCGTTGTTGAGTAGGTGCAATAATTGGCCTTAAAAGTTTTAATTGGTCAGGAATCATGGCCTTAGTTTCTTCGTAACGGTCTAAGCAGTTTTCATATTTGGAATAAGCCGATTCTTTAAAATTTTCGGGCAAGTCTGAATCATCGGTTTCGATGATTGCGTCATATGCCGCTTGGAGCCGTGTCCAAAATCTGTCAAGAGACTTATCTTTGACTTCTAGCACCGATTCTGTATTTTCCTCTATGGGAATTGAAGCGAATCTAGTGCAGTATCTTATGATACTGTCACTTTCTGTTATGAATTTTGCAGCTGAAAATTCTTTGCCCTTTTTTTGCCTTGCACCCTGTTTTGAGCGGGTACCGTCAGCAGGGCTGCCTTGTGGCTTTTCTTCTTCACCCATTTTGGGTGGCTCCACTACGATAAGAGGAGATTTTGGATCAGACATTTTGTCTGTATTATATTTTTCGCGCGACTGTTGGTTTCAAGTCGTTTATAAATGTTTTTTGATAAATAAACCGATATATAAATGCAAATATATATAAATATATGCTGTTTTTTAATGTACCGAGATTTTATAATTGACGATGCTATTATTTTACGCGCGAGTGTATTTTCTACCTTGGATTTATTTTATGAAATTATACCAAAGGCTAATTAAAATTATTACCCCTTATAATTCTCTTATATATTTTTTATAAGTACTTGCAGTATTTTTGGAAGGTTTAACTTATCTGTATGTGCTTCCGATATTTTTTGTTGGGTAGATAGTTAGCGAGGGTGGCTGCTGCACGTTTGTGTGCTTGTCTATTTGTATGCCTTACAGTGAAGAATAGCAATGCAGGTACACAATAGACTTTGTTCTGCTTACTAAGTTCAATGCAATTTAGTGCAAGGAACTTTGTTGCTGATATTTTTTTTTCTTTTTCGGATGCTGGACTGTAGCTTTTTCGCACGTTTTACTAGGAGACCAGAACTAGCCTTGCTAACAATTTAAATATTTTCTTTTATTTTTCTTTATTCTTTCTAGGTACTGCTTATTTTGTTAGTGCAATCCTGCCTTTGCTTGACTTATGTGCGCCAGGGAATGCAAGCTAAAGGGGGTATTGCCGGGTAATTTGCAAGTAAAAACTTGAAGCCTATATTTTGTTTTTGGATTTTTTAATTTGTGCTTGACAACACGAAAAATAAGCAGTAGGTATGTCCGCGGTGAGATTTTGTATTTAAGTATTTGTTGTAATACTTGGTGCGGGACTTAATACGGAAATTCAAATTTTTTTTATATCTATATGTAGGTAAATTGGATGGTCGGACTTTGACCGAGATCACTTTTATATATATATTTTTTCTGATCCTGTTATTTCAAAATGCCGTATTTTGCTGGGAAATTTCGGCAGTATTAAATTTTTGAATATATGTATGTATGTATATATTTTTATATGTAATATAGTTCGATTTTGGGTTATACGGATTTGTTAAAAATTCCGTACAAATGCCAAATGAACGTCTTAATAATCAAAAATGATACAACTCACCGCTCTGTTGTAAGGGTTAAGGGGGAATTTACTTAGCCTTTTTTTTTTTTTTTCAAGCTATTTATATTTTTGTTATTGTTGTTTGTCCTTCCTTCCCTCGATTTTTCCTTTTATATGTGTATCAACAATTTTGTTAAGTGATTTAGTATTTTTGTCCGCGCCCGGTTTTTTGTTGTTTTATGGTTTTGTTGTTGTTTGTTGACCGGCGCGCCCGATGAAATTGTTAACTTTACTTTGTTTAAATTTTTAGTTTGTTTGTTTTGTGCAAATTTTATTTAATTTTTTTTTTCCACCCTAATGTGGGATTTCACTTGCACGTTTTTGTTTTTGTAAATTTGTTTTCCAAAATTTTTATGTGGACTGTAAATTGTTGTTTGCTTAATTTGTTTGTTTTTGTTCACTTTTGTATTTTTTACCACTGTCCATATGTTTTTGCGCCTTTTTTTGTTTTTTATTGTGGACTTTTGTTATTTTGTATTTTTTTTTTTTTGTCTTTCACTGTCCATAGGTGCTTTTTCTTTAAGGCGAAGATGGACCATATATATTTGTAGGCACTTCACTGCACTTTCACTTCCCGATTCACTCACCTTGGCACTCGATAGCTCAAAAAAAAGACTTTTATTGTTTTAAATTTAAAATTGGGCGCTTTATTTCGCGGAGCGAAAACCAGAGAGATGTGGCGGGTACAAAAGATAATACAATTGTGTTTTTTGTAAAAGTGTAGGCGTTTTTTGGTGTTGACAATTTGTGTGTGTATAACTATGTTAGTGTGCGTGTGAAGTGTGGTGAAGTGGGCGGCCGCAGGGTTGCTGCGATCGCTATGATCGTTACGGCTCAGTTAGCAACCTTTCCTTTAATTAAATTTCCTTTCATTTCCTTTCCTTTACTTTCCTTTCTTTTCCTTGCCATTCCTATCCTTTCTATTCCTTTCCTTTCCTTTCCTTTACTTTCCTTTCCTTTCCTTTTCTTTCCTTTCATTTCATTTCCTTTCCTATTATTTCCCTTCCTTTCCTTTCCTTTTTTCCTTTCCTTTTTTTTTTTCTTTCCTTTCCTTTTTTTCCTTTCCTTTCCTTTCCTTTACCTTAATTTTCCTCTCCTTTTCTTTCCTTGCCATTCCTTTCCTTTAGATTGCTTTCCTTTCCTTTCCTTTAATTTCCTTTCACTTCCATTCCTTTCCTTTTATTTCATTTCCTTTCTTTTTCTTTCCTTTCCATTCCTTTCTTTCCATTGCTTTCCTTTCCTTTCATTTCCTTTCCTTTCCCCTCATTTCCTTTTGCTTTCCTTCCTTTCCTTTCCTTTCCTTTTCTTTCCTTTCCTTTCATTTCCTTAATCTCCTCTCCTTTCCTTTCCTTTCCGTTCCGTTCCTTTCCTTTAATTTCCTTTCCTTTCATTTCATTTCCTTTCCTTTCGTTTCCCTTCTTTTCCTTTCCTTTCCATTCCTTTCCTTTCAATTTCTTTCCTTTCCTTTCCTTTCCTTTCATTTCCTCTCCTTTTCTTCCCTTTCTTTTCCTCTGCTTTACTTTACTTTCCTTTCGTTTCCTTTCGTTTCGTTCCTTTCCTTTGCTTTCCTTTCCTTTCCTTAATTTCCTTTCCTTTCCTTTCCTTTCCTTTCCTTTCCTTTCATTTCCTTTCCTTTCCTTTCCATTCCTTGAGTTTCCTTTAATTTGCTTTCTGTCCTTTCCTCTCTTTTCCTTTCCTTTCCTTTCCTTTACCTTAATTTTCCTCTCCTTTTCTTTCCTTTCGTTTCCTTTCTTTTCCTTTCTTTTCCTTTCCTTTCCATTCCTTTCCTTTCCTTTCCTTTCCTTTCCTTTTCTTTCCTTTCCTTTCCTTACCTTTCCTTTCCTTTCCTTTCCTTTCCTTTCAGTTCCTTTCCTTTCCTTTCTTTTCCTTTCCATTCCTTTCCTTTCCATTGCTTTCCTTTCCTTTCATTTCCTTTCCTTACATTTTCTTTCGTTCCTTTCCTTTGCTTTCCTTAATTTCCTTTCCTTTCCTTTCCTTTCCTTTCATTTCCTTTCCTTTCTTTTCCTTTCCATTCCATTACTTTCCTTTCCATTGCTTTCCTTGCCTTCCCTTTACTTTCGTTTCCTTTCCTTTCCTTAATTTCCTTTCCTTTCCTTTTATTTCCTTTCCTTTCTTTTCCTTTCCTTTCCATTCCTTGACTTTCCTTTCCATTGCTTTCTTTCCTTTCCTCTCTTTTCCTTTCCTTTCCTTTACCTAAATTTTCCTCTCCTTTTCTTTCCTTTCTTTTAATTTTCTTTCCTTTCCTTTCCCTTGCTTTCCTTTCCATACCTTTCCTTTGCTTTCCTTAATTTCCTGGCCTTTCCTTTCATTCCCTTTCCTTTCCTTTCTTTTTCTTTCCCTTCCATTCCTTTACTTTCCTTTAAATCGCTTTGCTTTCCTTTCCTTTCCGTTCCTTTCCTTTAATTTGCTTTTGCTTTCCTTCCTTTCCTTTCCTTTTCTTTCCTTTCCTTTCCGTTCCTTTCCTTTAATTTCCTTTCATTTCCCTTCCTTTCCTTTATTTTCCTTTCCATTGCTTTCCTCTCCTTTCCTATCCTTTCCCTTAATTTCCTTTCCTTTTTTCCTTTCCTTTTTTCCTTTCCTTTCCATTCCTTTCCTCTCATTTCTTTTCCTTTCTTTTCCTTTTCCTTTCGTTTCCATTGCTTACCTTACCTTTCCTTTCCTTTCCTTTCCTTTCTTTTCCTTTCCATTCCTTTACTTTCCTTTCCTTTCATTTCCTTTCCTTTCTTTTCCATTCCTGTGCTTTCCTTTCCTTTCCTTTCCTTTCCATTGGTTCTCTTTCCTTTCCTCTCCTTTCCTTTCTGTTCTTTTCTTTCCCTTTCCTTTTCGTTTCCTTCCCTTCCCTTTCCTTTCCTTTTCTTTTCTTTCCTTTACCTTAATTTTCCTCTCCTTTTCTTTCCTTTCTTTTAATTTCCTTTCCCTTTCCATTGCTTCTCTTTCCTTTCCTTTCCTTTCCTTTCCTTTCTTTTCTTTTCCTTTCTTTTCCTTTTCTTTCCTTTCGTTTCCTTCCCTTCCCGTTCCTTTCCTTTTTCTTTTCTTTCCTTTCCTTTCCATTCCTTTACTTTCCTTTCCATTTCTTTCTTTCCTTTATTCTCTTTTCCTTTCCTTTCCTTTCCTTTACCTTCATTTTTTTTTCTTTCCTTTCCTTTTTTTCCTTTCCTTTCCTTTCCTTTACCTTAATTTTCCTCTCCGTTTCTTTCCTTGCCATTCCTTTCCTTTAGATTGCTTTTCTTTCCTTTCCTTTAATTTCCTTTCACTTCCATTCCTTTCCTTTTATTTCATTTCCTTTCTTTTTCTTTCCTTTCCATTCCTTTCTTTCCATTGCTTTCCTTTCCTTTCATTTCCTTTCCTTTCCTTTCATTTCCTTTTGCTTTCCTTCCTTTCCTTTCCTTTCCTTTCCTTTTCTTTGCTTTCCTTTCCTTTCATTTCCTTAATCTCCTCTCATTTCCTTTCCTTTCCTTTCCGTTCCGTTCCTTTCCTTTAATTTCCTTTCCTTTCATTTCATTTCCTTTCCTTTCGTTTCCCTTCTTTTCCTTTCCTTTCCATTCCTTTCCTTTCCATTGCTCTCCTTTCCTTTCCTTTCCTTTCATTTCCTCTCCTTTTCTTCCCTTTCTTTTCCTCTGCTTTACTTTACTTTCCTTTCGTTTCCCTTCGTTTCGTTCCTTTCCTTTCATTTCCTTTCCTTTCCATTCCTTGAGTTTCCTTTAATTTGCTTTCTTTCCTTTCCTCTCTTTTCCTTTCCTTTCCTTTCCTTTACCTTAATTTTCCTCTCCTTTTCTTTCCTTTCGTTTCCTTTCTTTTCCTTTCTTTTCCTTTCCTTTCCAATCCATTCCTTTCCTTTCCTTTCCTTTCCTTTCCTTTCCTTTCCTTTCCTTTCCATTCCTTTCCTTTCCTTTCAGTTCCTTTCCTTTCCTTTCTTTTCCTTTCCATTCCTTTCCTTTCCATTGCTTTCCTTTCCTTTCCTTTCATTTCTTTCCTTACCTTTTCTTTCCTTCCTGTCCTTTGCTTTCCTTAATTTCCTTTCCTTTCCTTTCCTTTCCTTTCATTTCCTTTCCTTTCTTTTCCTTTCCATTCCATTACTTTCCTTTCCATTGCTTTCCTTGCCTTCCCTTTACTTTCCTTTCGTTTCCTTGCCTTTCGTTCCTTTCCTTTGCTTTCCTTTCTTTTCCTTAATTTCCTTTCCTCTCCTTTCATTTCCTTTCCTTTCTTTTCCTTTCCTTTCCTTTCCATTCCTTGACTTTCCTTTCTATTGCTTTCTTTCCTTTCCTCTCTTTTCCTTTCCTTTCCTTTCCTTTACCTTAATTTTCCTCTCCTTTTCTTTCCTTTCTTTTAATTTTCTTTCCTTTCCTTTCCCTTCCTTTCCTTTCCATACCTTTCCTTTTCTTTCCTTAATTTCCTGGCCTTTCCTTTCCTTTCATTCCCTTTCCTTTCCTTTCTTTTTCTTTCCCTTCCATTCCTTTACTTTCCTTTAAATTGCTTTCATTTCCTTTCCTTTCCGTTCCTTTCCTTTAATTTGCTTTTGCTTTCCTTCCTTTCCTTTCCTTTTCTCTCCTTTCCTTTCCGTTCCTTTCCTTAAATTTCCTTTCATTTCCCTTCCTTTCCTTTATTTTCCTTTCCATTGCTTTCCTTTCCTTTCCTATCCTTTCCCTTAATTTCCTTTCCTTTTTTTCCTTTCCTTTCCATTCCTTTCCTCTCATTTCCTTTCCCTTCTTTTCCTTTTCCTTTCGTTTCCACTGCTTACCTTACCTTTCCTTTCCTTTCCTTTCCTTTCTTTTCCTTTCCATTCCTTTACTTTCCTTTCCTTTCATTTCCTTTCCTTTCTTTTCCATTCCTGTACTTTCCTTTCCTTTCCTTTCCATTGGTTCTCTTTCCTTTCCTCTCCTTTCCTTTCTGTTCTTTTCTTTCCCTTTCCTTTTCTTTCCTTTCCTTTCGTTTCCTTCCCTTTCCTTTCCTTTTCTTTTCTTTCCTTTGCCTTAATTTTCCTCTCCTTTTCTTTCCTTTCTTTTAGTTTCCTTTCCTTTCCCTTTCCATTGCTTCTCTTTCCTTTCCTTTCCTTTCCTTTCTTTTCTTTTCTTTTCCTTTCCTTTCTTTTCCTTTTCTTTCCTTTCCTTTACCTTCATTTTCTTCTCCTTTTCTTTCCTTTCCTTTCCTTTGCTTTACTTTCCTTTCCTTTAATTTCTTTTAATCTCCTTTCCTTTCCTTTCCGTACCTTTCCTTCCGTTCCTTTCCTTTACTTTCCTTAATTTCCTTGCCTTTCCTTTCCTTTCATTCCCTTTCCTTTCCTTTCTTTTCCTTTCCGTACCATTCCTTTACTTTCCTTTCCATTGCTTTCTTTCCTTTCCATTTCTTTCTTTCCTTTATTCTGTTTTCCTTTCCTTTCCTTTCCTTTACCTTCATTTTCTTCTCCTTTTCTTTCCTTTCCTTTCCTTTGCTTTACTTTCCTTTCCTTTAATTTCTTTTAATCTCCTTTCCTTTCCTTTCCGTACCTTTCCTTCCGTTCCTTTCCTTTACTTTCCTTAATTTCCTTGCCTTTCCTTTCCTTTCATTCCCTTTCCTTTCCTTTCTTTTCCTTTCCGTACCATTCCTTTACTTTCCTTTCCATTGCTTTCTTTCCTTTCCTCTCTTTTCCTTTCCTTTCCTTTCCTTTACCTTAATTTTCTTCTCCTTTTCTTTCCTTGCCATTCCTTTCCTTTAGATTGCTTTCCTTTCCTTTCCTTTAATTTCCTTTCACTTCCATTCCTTTCCTTTCATTTCATTTCCTTTCTTTTCCTTTCCTTTCCTTTCCATTCCTTTCTTTCCATTGCTTTCCTTCCTTTCCTTTCCTTTCCTTTTCTTTCCTTTCCTTTCATTTCCTTAATCTCCTCTCCTTTCCTTTCCTTTCCGTTCCGTTCATTTCCTTTAATTTCCTTTCCTTTCCTTTCCTTTCCTTTCCTTTCCTTTCCTTTCCTTTCCTTTCCTTTCCTTTCCTTTTCTTTCCTTTCCTTTCCTTTCCTCTCCTTTCCTTCCTTTCCCTTCCTTTCATTTCATTTCATTTCCTTTCCTTTCGTTTCCCTTCTTTTCCTTTCCTTTCCATTCCTTTCCTTTCCATTGCTTTCCTTTCCTTTTCTTTCCTTTCATTTCCTTTCCTTTCATTTCCTTTCCTTTCCTTTCATTTCCATTCGTTTCCTTTCTTTGCCTTTCCATTCCTTTCCTCTCCTTTTCTTCCCTTTCCTTTCTTTTGCTTTACTTTACCCTCCTTTCGTTTCCTTTCCTTTCGTTCCTTTCCTTTCGTTTCCTTAATTTCCTTTCCTTTCCTTTCATTTCCTTTATTTCTTTTCTTTTCTTTTCCTTTCCTTTCCTTTCCTTTCCATTCCTTGAGTTTCCTTTCCTTTGCTTTCTTTCCTTTCCTCTCTTTTCCTTTCCTTTACCTTAATTTTCCTCTCCTTTTCTTTCCTTTCATTTCCTTGCTTTTCCTTTCTTTTCCTTTCCTTTCCATTCCTTTCCTTTCCTTTCCTTTTGCTTTCCTTCCTTTCCTTTCCTTTCCTTTCCTTTTCTTTCCTTTCCTTTCATTTCCTTAATCTCCTCTCCTTTCTTTTAATTTCCTTTCCGTTCCGTTCCTTTCCTTTAATTTGCTTTCCTTTCCTTTCGTTTCCCTTCTTTTCCTTTCCTTTCCATTCCTTTCCTTTCCATTGCTTTCCTTTCCTTTCCTTTCCTTTCATTTCCTCTCCTTTTCTTCCCTTTCTTTTCCTCTGCTTTACTTTACTTTCCTTTCGTTTCCTTTCGTTTCGTTCCATTCCTTTCATTTCCTTTCCTTTCCTTTCCATTCCTTGAGTTTCCTTTAATTTGCTTTCTTTCCTTTCCTCTCTTTTCCTTTCCTTTCCTTTCGTTTACCTTAATTTTCCTCTCCTTTTCTTTCCTTTCATTTCCTTGCTTTTCCTTTCTTTTCCTTTCCTTTCCATTCCTTTCCTTTCCTTTCCTTTTGCTTTCCTTCCTTTCCTTTCCTTTCCTTTCCTTTTCTTTCCTTTCCTTTCATTTCCTTAATCTCCTCTCCTTTCTTTTCCTTTCCTTTCCGTTCCGTTCCTTTCCTTTAATTTCCTTTCCTTTCCTTTCGTTTCCCTTCTTTTCCTTTCCTTTCCATTCCTTTCCTTTCCATTGCTTTCCTTTCCTTTCCTTTCCTTTCATTTCCTCTCCTTTTCTTCCCTTTCTTTTCCTCTGCTTTACTTTACTTTCCTTTCGTTTCCTTTCGTTTCCTTTCGTTCCATTCTTTTCCTTTCTTTTCCTTTCCTTTCCATTCCTTTCCTTTCCTTTCCTTTCCTTTCCTTTCCTTTCCATTCCTTTCCTTTCCTTTCCTTTCAGTTCCTTTCCTTTCCTTTCTTTTCCTTTCCATTCCTTTCCTTTCCATTGCTTTCCTTTCCTTTCCTTTCATTTCCTTTCCTTACCTTTTCTTTCCTTCCTGTCCTTTGCTTTCCTTAATTTCCTTTCCTTTCCTTTCCTTTCCTTTCATTTCCTTTCCTTTTTTTTCCTTTCCATTCCATTACTTTCCTTTCCATTGCTTTTCTTGCCTTCCCTTTACTTTCCTTTCGTTTCCTTGCCTTTCGTTCCTTTCCTTTGCTTTCCTTTCTTTTCCTTAATTTCCTTTCCTTTCCTTTCATTTCCTTTCCTTTCTTTTCCTTTCCTTTCCTTTCCCTTCCTTGACTTTCCTTTCCATTGCTTTCTTTCCTTTCCTCTCTTTTCCTTTCCTTTCCTTTCCTTTACCTTAATTTTCCTCTCCTTTTCTTTCCTTTCTTTTAATTTTCTTTCCTTTCCTTTCCCTTCCTTTCCTTTCCATACCTTTCCTTTTCTTTCCTTAATTTCCTGGCCTTTCCTTTCCTTTCATTCCCTTTCCTTTCCTTTCTTTTTCTTTCCCTTCCATTCCTTTACTTTCCTTTAAATCGCTTTGCTTTCCTTTCCTTTCCGTTCCTTTCCTTTAATTTGCTTTTGCTTTCCTTCCTTTCCTTTCCTTTTCTTTCCTTTCCTTTCCGTTTCTTTCCTTTAATTTCCTTTCATTTCCCTTCCTTTCCATTATTTTCCTTTCCATTGCTTTCCTCTCCTTTCCTATCCTTTCCCTTAATTTCCTTTCCTTTTTTTCCTTTCCTTTCCATTCCTTTCCTCTCATTTCCTTTCCTTTCTTTTCCTTTTCCTTTCGTTTCCATTGCTTACCTTACCTTTCCTTTCCTTTCCTTTCCTTTCCTTTCCATTCCTTTACTTTCCTTTCCTTTCATTTCCTTTCCTTTCTTTTCCATTCCTGTACTTTCCTTTCCTTTCCATTGGTTCTCTTTCCTTTCCTTTCCTCTCCTTTCCTTTCTGTTCTTTTCTTTCCCTTTCCTTTTCTTTCCTTTCCTTTCGTTTCCTTCCCTTTCCTTTCCTTTTCTTTTCTTTCCTTTGCCTTAATTTTCCTCTCCTTTTCTTTCCTTTCTTTTAATTTCCTTTCCTTTCCCTTTCCATTGCTTCTCTTTCCTTTCCTTTCCTTTCCTTTCCTTCCCTTTCTTTTCTTTTCTTTTCTTTTCCTTTCCTTTCTTTTCCTTTTCTTTCCTTTCGTTTCCTTCCCTTCCCGTTCCTTTCCTTTTTCTTTTCTTTCCTTTCCTTTCCATTCCTTTACTTTCCTTTCCATTTCTTTCTTTCCTTTATTCTCTTTTCCTTTTTTTTCCTTTCCTTTACCTTCATTTTCCTCTCCTTTTCTTTCCTTTGCTTTACTTTCCTTTCCTCTAATTTCTTTTAATCTCCTTTCCTTTCCTTTCCGTACCTTTCCTTCCGTTCCTTTCCTTTACTTTCCTTAATTTCCTTGCCTTTCTTTTCCTTTCATTCCCTTTCCTTTCCTTTCTTTTCCTTTCCCTACCATTCCTTTACTTTCCTTTCCATTGCTTTCTTTCCTTTCCTCTCTTTTCCTTTCCTTTCCTTTCCTTTACCTTAATTTTCTTCTCCTTTTTTTTCCTTGCCATTCCTTTCCTTTAGATTGCTTTCCTTTCCTTTTCTTTAATTTCCTTTCACTTCCATTCCTTTCCTTTCATTTCATTTCCTTTCTTTTCCTTTCCTTTCCATTCCTTTCTTTCCATTGCTTTCCTTCCTTTCCTTTCCTTTCCTTTCCTTTTCTTTCCTTTCCTTTCATTTCCTTAATCTCCTCTCCTTTCCTTTCCTTTCCGTTCCGTTCATTTCCTTTAATTTCCTTTCCTTTCCTTTCCTTTCCTTTCCTTTCCTTTCCTTTCCTTCCTTTCCCTTCCTTTCATTTCATTTCATTTCCTTTCCTTTCGTTTCCCTTCTTTTCCTTTCCTTTCCATTCCTTTCCTTTCCATTGCTTTCCTTTCCTTTTCTTTCCTTTCATTTCCTTTCCTTTCATTTCCTTTCCTTTCCTTTCATTTCCATTCGTTTCCTTTCTGTGCCTTTCCATTCCTTTCCTCTCCTTTTCTTCTCTTTCCTTTCCTTTGCTTTACTTTACCCTCCTTTCGTTTCCTTTCCTTTCGTTCCTTTCCTTTCCTTTCCTTAATTTCCTTTCCTTTCCTTTCATTTCCTTTATTTCTTTTCTTTTCCTTTCCTTTCCTTTCCTTTCCTTTCCTTTCCATTCCTTGAGTTTCCTTTCCTTTGCTTTCTTTCCTTTCCTCTCTTTTCCTTTCCTTTCCTTTCCTTTACCTTAATTTTCCTCTCCTTTTCTTTCCTTTCTTTTCCTTTCCTTTCCATTCCTTTCCTTTCCATTACTTTCCTTTCCTTTCAGGTCCTTTCCTTTCCTTTCTTTTCCTTTCCATTCCTTTCCTTTCCATTGCTTTCCTTTCCTTTCATTTCCTTTCCTTACCTTTTCTTTCGTTACTTTCCTTTGCTTTCCTTAATTTCCTTTCCTTCCCTTTCCTTCCTTTCCTTTCCTTTTCTTTCCTTTCCTTTCCGTTCCTTTCCTTTAATTTCCTTTCATTTCCCTTCCTTTCCTTTATTTTCCTTTCATTTCTTTTCCATTGGTTCTCTTTCCTTTCCTCTCCTTTCCTTTCTGTTCTTTTCTTTCCCTTTCCTTTTCGTTTCCTTCCCTTCCCTTTCCTTTCCTTTTCTTTTCTTTCCTTTACCTTAATTTTCCTCTCCTTTTCTTTCCTTTCTTTTAATTTCCTTTCCCTTTCCATTGCTTCTCTTTCCTTTCCTTTCCTTTCCTTTCCTTTCTTTTCTTTTCCTTTCTTTTCCTTTTCTTTCCTTTCGTTTCCTTCCCTTCCCGTTCCTTTCCTTTTTCTTTTCTTTCCTTTCCTTTCCATTCCTTTACTTTCCTTTCCATTTCTTTCTTTCCTTTATTCTCTTTTCCTTTCCTTTCCTTTCCTTTACCTTCATTTTTTTTTCTTTCCTTTCCTTTTTTTCCTTTCCTTTCCTTTCCTTTACCTTAATTTTCCTCTCCGTTTCTTTCCTTGCCATTCCTTTCCTTTAGATTGCTTTTCTTTCCTTTCCTTTAATTTCCTTTCACTTCCATTCCTTTCCTTTCTATTCATTTCCTTTCTTTTTCTTTCCTTTCCATTCCTTTCTTTCCATTGCTTTCCTTTCCTTTCATTTCCTTTCCTTTCCTTTCATTTCCTTTTGCTTTCCTTCCTTTCCTTTCCTTTCCTTTCCTTTTCTTTGCTTTCCTTTCCTTTCATTTCCTTAATCTCCTCTCATTTCCTTTCCTTTCCTTTCCGTTCCGTTCCTTTCCTTTAATTTCCTTTCCTTTCATTTCATTTCCTTTCCTTTCGTTTCCCTTCTTTTCCTTTCCTTTCCATTCCTTTCCTTTCCATTGCTCTCCTTTCCTTTCCTTTCCTTTCATTTCCTCTCCTTTTCTTCCCTTTCTTTTCCTCTGCTTTACTTTACTTTCCTTTCGTTTCCCTTCGTTTCGTTCCTTTCCTTTCATTTCCTTTCCTTTCCATTCCTTGAGTTTCCTTTAATTTGCTTTCTTTCCTTTCCTCTCTTTTCCTTTCCTTTCCTTTCCTTTACCTTAATTTTCCTCTCCTTTTCTTTCCTTTCGTTTCCTTTCTTTTCCTTTCTTTTCCTTTCCTTTCCATTCCATTCCTTTCCTTTCCTTTCCTTTCCTTTCCTTTCCTTTCCTTTCCTTTCCTTTCCATTCCTTTCCTTTCCTTTCAGTTCCTTTCCTTTCCTTTCTTTTCCTTTCCATTCCTTTCCTTTCCATTGCTTTCCTTTCCTTTCCTTTCATTTCTTTCCTTACCTTTTCTTTCCTTCCTGTCCTTTGCTTTCCTTAATTTCCTTTCCTTTCCTTTCCTTTCCTTTCATTTCCTTTCCTTTCTTTTCCTTTCCATTCCATTACTTTCCTTTCCATTGCTTTCCTTGCCTTCCCTTTACTTTCCTTTCGTTTCCTTGCCTTTCGTTCCTTTCCTTTGCTTTCCTTTCTTTTCCTTAATTTCCTTTCCTCTCCTTTCATTTCCTTTCCTTTCTTTTCCTTTCCTTTCCTTTCCATTCCTTGACTTTCCTTTCTATTGCTTTCTTTCCTTTCCTCTCTTTTCCTTTCCTTTCCTTTCCTTTACCTTAATTTTCCTCTCCTTTTCTTTCCTTTCTTTTAATTTTCTTTCCTTTCCTTTCCCTTCCTTTCCTTTCCATACCTTTCCTTTTCTTTCCTTAATTTCCTGGCCTTTCCTTTCCTTTCATTCCCTTTCCTTTCCTTTCTTTTTCTTTCCCTTCCATTCCTTTACTTTCCTTTAAATTGCTTTCATTTCCTTTCCTTTCCGTTCCTTTCCTTTAATTTGCTTTTGCTTTCCTTCCTTTCCTTTCCTTTTCTCTCCTTTCCTTTCCGTTCCTTTCCTTAAATTTCCTTTCATTTCCCTTCCTTTCCTTTATTTTCCTTTCCATTGCTTTCCTTTCCTTTCCTATCCTTTCCCTTAATTTCCTTTCCTTTTTTTCCTTTCCTTTCCATTCCTTTCCTCTCATTTCCTTTCCCTTCTTTTCCTTTTCCTTTCGTTTCCACTGCTTACCTTACCTTTCCTTTCCTTTCCTTTCCTTTCTTTTCCTTTCCATTCCTTTACTTTCCTTTCCTTTCATTTCCTTTCCTTTCTTTTCCATTCCTGTACTTTCCTTTCCTTTCCTTTCCATTGGTTCTCTTTCCTTTCCTCTCCTTTCCTTTCTGTTCTTTTCTTTCCCTTTCCTTTTCTTTCCTTTCCTTTCGTTTCCTTCCCTTTCCTTTCCTTTTCTTTTCTTTCCTTTGCCTTAATTTTCCTCTCCTTTTCTTTCCTTTCTTTTAGTTTCCTTTCCTTTCCCTTTCCATTGCTTCTCTTTCCTTTCCTTTCCTTTCCTTTCTTTTCTTTTCTTTTCCTTTCCTTTCTTTTCCTTTTCTTTCCTTTCCTTTACCTTCATTTTCTTCTCCTTTTCTTTCCTTTCCTTTCCTTTGCTTTACTTTCCTTTCCTTTAATTTCTTTTAATCTCCTTTCCTTTCCTTTCCGTACCTTTCCTTCCGTTCCTTTCCTTTACTTTCCTTAATTTCCTTGCCTTTCCTTTCCTTTCATTCCCTTTCCTTTCCTTTCTTTTCCTTTCCGTACCATTCCTTTACTTTCCTTTCCATTGCTTTCTTTCCTTTCCATTTCTTTCTTTCCTTTATTCTGTTTTCCTTTCCTTTCCTTTCCTTTACCTTCATTTTCTTCTCCTTTTCTTTCCTTTCCTTTCCTTTGCTTTACTTTCCTTTCCTTTAATTTCTTTTAATCTCCTTTCCTTTCCTTTCCGTACCTTTCCTTCCGTTCCTTTCCTTTACTTTCCTTAATTTCCTTGCCTTTCCTTTCCTTTCATTCCCTTTCCTTTCCTTTCTTTTCCTTTCCGTACCATTCCTTTACTTTCCTTTCCATTGCTTTCTTTCCTTTCCTCTCTTTTCCTTTCCTTTCCTTTCCTTTACCTTAATTTTCTTCTCCTTTTCTTTCCTTGCCATTCCTTTCCTTTAGATTGCTTTCCTTTCCTTTCCTTTAATTTCCTTTCACTTCCATTCCTTTCCTTTCATTTCATTTCCTTTCTTTTCCTTTCCTTTCCTTTCCATTCCTTTCTTTCCATTGCTTTCCTTCCTTTCCTTTCCTTTCCTTTTCTTTCCTTTCCTTTCATTTCCTTAATCTCCTCTCCTTTCCTTTCCTTTCCTTTCCGTTCATTTCCTTTAATTTCCTTTCCTTTCCTTTCCTTTCCTTTCCTTTCCTTTCCTTTCCTTTCCTTTCCTTTCCTTTCCTTTTCTTTCCTTTCCTTTCCTTTCCTCTCCTTTCCTTCCTTTCCCTTCCTTTCATTTCATTTCATTTCCTTTCCTTTCGTTTCCCTTCTTTTCCTTTCCTTTCCATTCCTTTCCTTTCCATTGCTTTCCTTTCCTTTTCTTTCCTTTCATTTCCTTTCCTTTCATTTCCTTTCCTTTCCTTTCATTTCCATTCGTTTCCTTTCTTTGCCTTTCCATTCCTTTCCTCTCCTTTTCTTCCCTTTCCTTTCTTTTGCTTTACTTTACCCTCCTTTCGTTTCCTTTCCTTTCGTTCCTTTCCTTTCGTTTCCTTAATTTCCTTTCCTTTCCTTTCATTTCCTTTATTTCTTTTCTTTTCTTTTCCTTTCCTTTCCTTTCCTTTCCATTCCTTGAGTTTCCTTTCCTTTGCTTTCTTTCCTTTCCTCTCTTTTCCTTTCCTTTACCTTAATTTTCCTCTCCTTTTCTTTCCTTTCATTTCCTTGCTTTTCCTTTCTTTTCCTTTCCTTTCCATTCCTTTCCTTTCCTTTCCTTTTGCTTTCCTTCCTTTCCTTTCCTTTCCTTTCCTTTTCTTTCCTTTCCTTTCATTTCCTTAATCTCCTCTCCTTTCTTTTAATTTCCTTTCCGTTCCGTTCCTTTCCTTTAATTTGCTTTCCTTTCCTTTCGTTTCCCTTCTTTTCCTTTCCTTTCCATTCCTTTCCTTTCCATTGCTTTCCTTTCCTTTCCTTTCCTTTCATTTCCTCTCCTTTTCTTCCCTTTCTTTTCCTCTGCTTTACTTTACTTTCCTTTCGTTTCCTTTCGTTTCGTTCCATTCCTTTCATTTCCTTTCCTTTCCTTTCCATTCCTTGAGTTTCCTTTAATTTGCTTTCTTTCCTTTCCTCTCTTTTCCTTTCCTTTCCTTTCGTTTACCTTAATTTTCCTCTCCTTTTCTTTCCTTTCATTTCCTTGCTTTTCCTTTCTTTTCCTTTCCTTTCCATTCCTTTCCTTTCCTTTCCTTTTGCTTTCCTTCCTTTCCTTTCCTTTCCTTTCCTTTTCTTTCCTTTCCTTTCATTTCCTTAATCTCCTCTCCTTTCTTTTCCTTTCCTTTCCGTTCCGTTCCTTTCCTTTAATTTCCTTTCCTTTCCTTTCGTTTCCCTTCTTTTCCTTTCCTTTCCATTCCTTTCCTTTCCATTGCTTTCCTTTCCTTTCCTTTCCTTTCATTTCCTCTCCTTTTCTTCCCTTTCTTTTCCTCTGCTTTACTTTACTTTCCTTTCGTTTCCTTTCGTTTCCTTTCGTTCCATTCTTTTCCTTTCTTTTCCTTTCCTTTCCATTCCTTTCCTTTCCTTTCCTTTCCTTTCCTTTCCTTTCCATTCCTTTCCTTTCCTTTCCTTTCAGTTCCTTTCCTTTCCTTTCTTTTCCTTTCCATTCCTTTCCTTTCCATTGCTTTCCTTTCCTTTCCTTTCATTTCCTTTCCTTACCTTTTCTTTCCTTCCTGTCCTTTGCTTTCCTTAATTTCCTTTCCTTTCCTTTCCTTTCCTTTCATTTCCTTTCCTTTTTTTTCCTTTCCATTCCATTACTTTCCTTTCCATTGCTTTTCTTGCCTTCCCTTTACTTTCCTTTCGTTTCCTTGCCTTTCGTTCCTTTCCTTTGCTTTCCTTTCTTTTCCTTAATTTCCTTTCCTTTCCTTTCATTTCCTTTCCTTTCTTTTCCTTTCCTTTCCTTTCCCTTCCTTGACTTTCCTTTCCATTGCTTTCTTTCCTTTCCTCTCTTTTCCTTTCCTTTCCTTTCCTTTACCTTAATTTTCCTCTCCTTTTCTTTCCTTTCTTTTAATTTTCTTTCCTTTCCTTTCCCTTCCTTTCCTTTCCATACCTTTCCTTTTCTTTCCTTAATTTCCTGGCCTTTCCTTTCCTTTCATTCCCTTTCCTTTCCTTTCTTTTTCTTTCCCTTCCATTCCTTTACTTTCCTTTAAATCGCTTTGCTTTCCTTTCCTTTCCGTTCCTTTCCTTTAATTTGCTTTTGCTTTCCTTCCTTTCCTTTCCTTTTCTTTCCTTTCCTTTCCGTTTCTTTCCTTTAATTTCCTTTCATTTCCCTTCCTTTCCTTTATTTTCCTTTCCATTGCTTTCCTCTCCTTTCCTATCCTTTCCCTTAATTTCCTTTCCTTTTTTTCCTTTCCTTTCCATTCCTTTCCTCTCATTTCCTTTCCTTTCTTTTCCTTTTCCTTTCGTTTCCATTGCTTACCTTACCTTTCCTTTCCTTTCCTTTCTTTTCCTTTCCATTCCTTTACTTTCCTTTCCTTTCATTTCCTTTCCTTTCTTTTCCATTCCTGTACTTTCCTTTCCTTTCCATTGGTTCTCTTTCCTTTCCTTTCCTCTCCTTTCCTTTCTGTTCTTTTCTTTCCCTTTCCTTTTCTTTCCTTTCCTTTCGTTTCCTTCCCTTTCCTTTCCTTTTCTTTTCTTTCCTTTGCCTTAATTTTCCTCTCCTTTTCTTTCCTTTCTTTTAATTTCCTTTCCTTTCCCTTTCCATTGCTTCTCTTTCCTTTCCTTTCCTTTCCTTTCCTTCCCTTTCTTTTCTTTTCTTTTCTTTTCCTTTCCTTTCTTTTCCTTTTCTTTCCTTTCGTTTCCTTCCCTTCCCGTTCCTTTCCTTTTTCTTTTCTTTCCTTTCCTTTCCATTCCTTTACTTTCCTTTCCATTTCTTTCTTTCCTTTATTCTCTTTTCCTTTTTTTTCCTTTCCTTTACCTTCATTTTCCTCTCCTTTTCTTTCCTTTGCTTTACTTTCCTTTCCTCTAATTTCTTTTAATCTCCTTTCCTTTCCTTTCCGTACCTTTCCTTCCGTTCCTTTCCTTTACTTTCCTTAATTTCCTTGCCTTTCTTTTCCTTTCATTCCCTTTCCTTTCCTTTCTTTTCCTTTCCCTACCATTCCTTTACTTTCCTTTCCATTGCTTTCTTTCCTTTCCTCTCTTTTCCTTTCCTTTCCTTTCCTTTACCTTAATTTTCTTCTCCTTTTTTTTCCTTGCCATTCCTTTCCTTTAGATTGCTTTCCTTTCCTTTTCTTTAATTTCCTTTCACTTCCATTCCTTTCCTTTCATTTCATTTCCTTTCTTTTCCTTTCCTTTCCATTCCTTTCTTTCCATTGCTTTCCTTCCTTTCCTTTCCTTTCCTTTCCTTTTCTTTCCTTTCCTTTCATTTCCTTAATCTCCTCTCCTTTCCTTTCCTTTCCGTTCCGTTCATTTCCTTTAATTTCCTTTCCTTTCCTTTCCTTTCCTTTCCTTTCCTTTCCTTTCCTTTCCTTCCTTTCCCTTCCTTTCATTTCATTTCATTTCCTTTCCTTTCGTTTCCCTTCTTTTCCTTTCCTTTCCATTCCTTTCCTTTCCATTGCTTTCCTTTCCTTTTCTTTCCTTTCATTTCCTTTCCTTTCATTTCCTTTCCTTTCCTTTCATTTCCATTCGTTTCCTTTCTGTGCCTTTCCATTCCTTTCCTCTCCTTTTCTTCTCTTTCCTTTCCTTTGCTTTACTTTACCCTCCTTTCGTTTCCTTTCCTTTCGTTCCTTTCCTTTCCTTTCCTTAATTTCCTTTCCTTTCCTTTCATTTCCTTTATTTCTTTTCTTTTCCTTTCCTTTCCTTTCCTTTCCTTTCCTTTCCATTCCTTGAGTTTCCTTTCCTTTGCTTTCTTTCCTTTCCTCTCTTTTCCTTTCCTTTCCTTTCCTTTACCTTAATTTTCCTCTCCTTTTCTTTCCTTTCTTTTCCTTTCCTTTCCATTCCTTTCCTTTCCATTACTTTCCTTTCCTTTCAGGTCCTTTCCTTTCCTTTCTTTTCCTTTCCATTCCTTTCCTTTCCATTGCTTTCCTTTCCTTTCATTTCCTTTCCTTACCTTTTCTTTCGTTACTTTCCTTTGCTTTCCTTAATTTCCTTTCCTTCCCTTTCCTTACATTTCCTTTCTTTTCTTTTCCTTTCCATTCCATTACTTTCCTTTCCATTGCTTTCCTTTCCTTTCGTTTACCTTAATTTTCCTCTCCTTTTCTTCCCCTTCCTTTGCTTTACTTTACTTTCCTTTCGTTTCCTTTCCTTTCGTTCCTTTCCTGTGCTTTCCTTTCCTTTCCTTAATTTCCTTTCCTTTCCTTTCATTTCCTTTCCTTTCTTTTCCTTTCCTTTCCTTTCCATTCCTTGACTTTCCTTTCCATTGCTTTCTTTCCTTTCCTCTCTTTTCCTTTCCTTTCCTTTCCTTTAGCTTAATTTTCCTCTCTTTTCTTTCCTTTCTTTTAATTTTCTTTTCTTTCCTTTCCCTTCCTTTCCTTTCCTTACCTTTCCTTTCATTCCTTTCCCTTGTTTTCCTTAATTTCCTTGCCTTTCCTTTCCTTTCATTCCCTTTCCTTTCCTTTCTTTTCCTTTCCCTACCATTCCTTTACTTTCCTTTCCTTTGCTTTCTTTCCTTTCCTTTCTTTTCCTTTCCTTTCTTTTCCTATCCTTTCCAATCCTTTCCTTTCCTTTTTTCCTTTCCTTTTTTTTCTTTCCTTTCCTTTCTTTCCTTTCCTTTCCTTTCCCTTCCTTTACCTTAATTTTCCTCTCCTTTTCTTTCCTTTCCATTCCTTGACTTTCCTTTCCATTGCTTTCTTTCCTTTCCTCTCTTTTTCTTTCCTTTCCTTTCCTTAATTTGCTCCTCTTTGCTTTCCTTTTCTTTCATTTCCTTTCCTTTCCTTTCCTTTCTTTTCCATTCCTTTCCTTTCCATTCCTTTCCATTGCTTTCCTTTCCATTGCTTTCCTTGCATTTAGTTTATTTTCCTTTCATTTCCTTTTGCTTTCCTTCCTTCCATTTCGTGTTCTTTCCTTTCCTTTCCTTAATTTACTCTGATTTCCTTTCCATTTCTTTCATTTTTTTTCCTTTCCTTTCCTTTCATTTCCTTTCCTTTCCTTTTCTTTCTTTTCATTTCCTCTCCACTCCTATCTTTCTATTCCTTTCCTTTCCTTCCTTTCCTTTCCTTTAATTAAATTTCCTTTCATTTCCTTTCCTTTACTTTCCTTTCTTTTCCTTGCCATTCCTATCCTTTCCCTTCCTTTCCTTTCCTATTTTCTTTTCCTTTTTTTCTTTCCTCTCCTTTCTTTCCTTTCCTTTCCTTTCCTTTGCTTTCTTTCCTTTCCTTTCTTTTCCTTTCCTTTCCTTTCCTATCCTTTCCAATCCTTTCCTTTCCTTTTTTCCTTTCCTTTTTTTTCTTTCCTTTCCTTTCTTTCCTTTCCTTTCCTTTCCCTTCCTTTACCTTAATTTTCCTCTCCTTTTCTTTCCTTGCCAATCCTTTCCTTTAGATTGCCTTCCTTTCCTTTCCTTTAATTTCCTTTCACTTCCATTCCTTTCCTTTTATTTCATTTCCTTTCTTTTTTTTTCCTTTCCATTCCTTTCTTTCCATTGCTTTCCTTTCCTTTCATTTCCTTTCCTTTCCTTTCATTTCCTTTTGCTTTCCTTCCTTTCCTTTCCTTTCCTTTCCTTTTCTTTCCTTTCCTTTCCTTTCATTTCCTTAATCTCCTCTCCTTTCATTTCCTTTCCTTTCCGTTCCGTTCCTTTCCTTTAATTTCCTTTCCTTTCATTTCATTTCCTTTCCTTTCGTTTCCCCTCTTTTCCTTTCCTTTCCATTCCTTTCTATTCCTTTCCTTTTCTTTCCTTTCCTTTCCTTCATTTCCTCTACTTTCCTTTCCTTTTCTTTCATTTGCTTTCCTTTCCTTTCCTTACCTTTCATTTCCTTTCCTTTCTTTTCATTCCTTTCTTTCTATTCCTTTCCTTTCCTTTCATTTCCTGTCCTTTCCCTTCCTATCCTTTCGCTTCCTTTCCTTTCCTATTTTCTTTTCCTTTTTTTCTTTCCTCTCCTTTCTTTCCTTTCCTTTCCTTTACCTTAATTTTCCTCTCCTTTTCTTTCCTTGCCAATCCTTTCCTTTAGATTGCCTTCCTTTCCTTTCCTTTCCTTTCCTTTCACTTCCATTCCTTTCCTTTCTATTCATTTTTTTTCTTTTCCTTTCCATTCCTTTCTTTCCATTGCTTTCCTTTCCTTTCATTTCCTTTCCTTTCCTTTCATTTCCTTTTGCTTTCCTTCCTTTCCTTCCTTTCCTTTCCTTTTCTTTCCTTTCCTTTCCTTTCATTTCCTTAATCTCCTCTCCTTTCATTTCCCTTCCTTTCCGTTCCGTTCCTTTCCTTTAATTTCCTTTCCTTTCATTTCATTTCCTTTCATTTCGTTTCCCTTCTTTTCCTTTCCTTTCCATTCCTTTCTATTCCTTTCCTTTTCTTTCCTTTCCTTTCCTTCATTTCCTCTACTTTCCTTTCCTTTTCTTTCATTTGCTTTCCTTTCCTTTCCTTTCTTTTCGTTTCCATTCCTTTCCTTTCATTTCCATTACTTTCCTTTCCATTGCTTTCCTTTCCTTTCATTTAGTTTATTTTCCTTTCATTTCCTTTTGCTTTCCTTTCCTTTTCTTTCCTTTCCTTAATTTCCTCTGCTTTCCTTTCCATTTCTTTCATTTCGTTTCCTTTCCTTTCATTTCCTTTCCTTTCGTTTCCTTTCCATTGCTTTCCTTTCCATTCCTTACCTTTCATTTCCTTTCCTTTCTTTTCATTCCTTTCTTTCTATTCCTTTCCTTTCCTTTAATTAAATTTCCTTTCTTTTCCTTGCCATTCCTATCCTTTCTATTCCTTTCCTTTCCTTTCCTTTCCTTTCCTTTCCTTTCCTTTCATTTCATTTCCTTTCCTTTCCTATCCTTTCCCTTCCTTTCCTTTCCTTTTTTCCTTTCCCTTTTTTTTCCTTTCCTTTTTTTCCTTTCCTTTCCTTTCCTTTACCTTAATTTTCCTCTCCTTTTCTTTCCTTGCCATTCCTTTCCTTTTATTTCATTTCCTTTCTTTTTCTTTCCTTTCCATTCCTTTCTTTCCATTGCTTTCCTTTCCTTTCATTTCCTTTCCTTTCCTTTCATTTCCTTTTGCATTCCTTCCTTTCCGTTCCTTTCCTTTCCTTTTCTTTCCTTTCCTTTCCTTTCATTTCCTTAATCTCCTCTCCTTTCCTTTCCTTTCCTTTCATTTCATTTCCTTTCCTTTCGTTTCCCTTCTTTTCCTTTCCTTTCCATTCCTTTCCTTTCCATTGCTTTCCTTTCCTTTCCTTTCCTTTCATTTCCTCTTCTTTCATTTCCTTTCCTTTCGTTTCATTTCCTTTCGTTTCCTTAATTTCCTCTCCTTTCCTTTCCTTTCCTTTCCTTTCCTTTCATTTCCTTTCCTTTCTTTTCCTTTCAATTATATTACTTTCCTTCCCTTTGCTTTCCTTTCCTTTACCTTAATTTTCCTCTCCTTTTCTTCCCTTTCTTTTCCTCTGCTTTACTTTACTTTCCTTTCGTTTCCTTTCGTTTCGTTCCTTTCCTTTGCTTTCCTTTCCTTTCCTTTCCTTAATTTCCTCTCCACTCCTATCTTTCTATTCCTTTCCTTTCCTTCCTTTCCTTTCCTTTAATTAAATTTCCTTTCATTTCCTTTCCTTTACTTTCCTTTCTTTTCCTTGCCATTCCTATCCTTTCCCTTCCTTTCCTTTCCTATTTTCTTTTCCTTTTTTTCTTTCCTCTCCTTTCTTTCCTTTCCTTTCCTTTATCTTAATTTTCCTCTCCTTTTCTTTCCTTGCCAATCCTTTCCTTTAGATTGCCTTCCTTTCCTTTCCTTTAATTTCCTTTCACTTCCATTCCTTTCCTTTTATTTCATTTCCTTTCTTTTTTTTTCCTTTCCATTCCTTTCTTTCCATTGCTTTCCTTTCCTTTCATTTCCTTTCCTTTCCTTTCATTTCCTTTTGCTTTCCTTCCTTTCCTTTCCTTTCCTTTCCTTTTCTTTCCTTTCCTTTCCTTTCATTTCCTTAATCTCCTCTCCTTTCATTTCCTTTCCTTTCCGTTCCGTTCCTTTCCTTTAATTTCCTTTCCTTTCGTTTCATTTCTTTTCCTTTCGTTTCCCCTCTTTTCCTTTCCTTTCCATTCCTTTCTATTCCTTTCCTTTTCTTTCCTTTCCTTTCCTTCATTTCCTCTACTTTCCTTTCCTTTTCTTTCATTTGCTTTCCTTTCCTTTCCTTACCTTTCATTTCCTTTCCTTTCTTTTCATTCCTTTCTTTCTATTCCTTTCCTTTCCTTTCATTTCCTGTCCTTTCCCTTCCTATCCTTTCGCTTCCTTTCCTTTCCTATTTTCTTTTCCTTTTTTTCTTTCCTCTCCTTTCTTTCCTTTCCTTTCCTTTACCTTAATTTTCCTCTCCTTTTCTTTCCTTGCCAATCCTTTCCTTTAGATTGCCTTCCTTTCCTTTCCTTTAATTTCCTTTCACTTCCATTCCTTTCCTTTCTATTCATTTTTTTTCTTTTCCTTTCCATTCCTTTCTTTCCATTGCTTTCCTTTCCTTTCATTTCCTTTCCTTTCCTTTCATTTCCTTTTGCTTTCCTTCCTTTCCTTCCTTTCCTTTCCTTTTCTTTCCTTTCCTTTCCTTTCATTTCCTTAATCTCCTCTCCTTTCATTTCCCTTCCTTTCCGTTCCGTTCCTTTCCTTTAATTTCCTTTCCTTTCATTTCATTTCCTTTCATTTCGTTTCCCTTCTTTTCCTTTCCTTTCCATTCCTTTCTATTCCTTTCCTTTTCTTTCCTTTCCTTTCCTTCATTTCCTCTACTTTCCTTTCCTTTTCTTTCATTTGCTTTCCTTTCCTTTCCTTTCTTTTCGTTTCCATTCCTTTCCTTTCATTTCCATTACTTTCCTTTCCATTGCTTTCCTTTCCTTTCATTTAGTTTATTTTCCTTTCATTTCCTTTTGCTTTCCTTTCCTTTTCTTTCCTTTCCTTAATTTCCTCTGCTTTCCTTTCCATTTCTTTCATTTCGTTTCCTTTCCTTTCATTTCCTTTCCTTTCTTTTCCTTTCCATTGCTTTCCTTTCCATTCCTTACCTTTCATTTCCTTTCCTTTCTTTTCATTCCTTTCTTTCTATTCCTTTCCTTTCCTTTAATTAAATTTCCTTTCTTTTCCTTGCCATTCCTATCCTTTCTATTCCTTTCCTTTCCTTTCCTTTCCTTTCCTTTCCTTTCCTTTCCTTTCATTTCATTTCCTTTCCTTTCCTTTCCTATCCTTTCCCTTCCTTTCCTTTCCTTTTTTCCTTTCCCTTTTTTTTCCTTTCCTTTTTTTCCTTTCCTTTCCTTTCCTTTACCTTAATTTTCCTCTCCTTTTCTTTCCTTGCCATTCCTTTCCTTTTATTTCATTTCCTTTCTTTTTCTTTCCTTTCCATTCCTTTCTTTCCATTGCTTTCCTTTCCTTTCATTTCCTTTCCTTTCCTTTCATTTCCTTTTGCATTCCTTCCTTTCCGTTCCTTTCCTTTCCTTTTCTTTCCTTTCCTTTCCTTTCATTTCCTTAATCTCCTCTCCTTTCCTTTCCTTTCCTTTCATTTCATTTCCTTTCCTTTCGTTTCCCTTCTTTTCCTTTCCTTTCCATTCCTTTCCTTTCCATTGCTTTCCTTTCCTTTCCTTTCCTTTCATTTCCTCTCCTTTCATTTCCTTTCCTTTCGTTTCATTTCCTTTCGTTTCCTTAATTTCCTCTCCTTTCCTTTCCTTTCCTTTCCTTTCCTTTCCTTTCATTTCCTTTCCTTTCTTTTCCTTTCCATTATATTACTTTCCTTCCCTTTGCTTTCCTTTCCTTTACCTTAATTTTCCTCTCCTTTTCTTCCCTTTCTTTTCCTCTGCTTTACTTTACTTTCCTTTCTTTTCCTTTCATTTCCTTTCCTTTCTTTTACTTTCCTTTCCTTTCCATTCCTTGAGTTTCCTTTAATTTGCTTTCTTTCCTTTCCTCTCTTTTCCTTTCCTTTCCTTTCCTTTACCTTCATTTTCCTCTCCTTTTCTTTCCTTTCGTTTCCTTTCTTTTCCTTTCTTTTCCTTTCCTTTCCATTCCTTTCCTTTCCTTTCCTTTCCTTTCCTTTCCTTTCCATTCCTTTCCTTTCCTTTCAGTTCCTTTCCTTTCCTTTCTTTTCCTTTCCATTCCTTTCCTTTCCATTGCTTTCCTTTCCTTTCCTTTCATTTCCTTTCCTTACCTTTTCTTTCGTTCCTTTCCTTTGCTTTCCTTAATTTCCTTTCCTTTCCTTTCCTTTCATTTCCTTTCCTTTCTTTTCCTTTCCATTCCATTACTTTCCTTTCCATTGCTTTCCTTGCCTTCCCTTTAATTTCCTTTCGTTTCCTTGCCTTTCGTTCCTTTCCTTTGCTTTCCTTTCCTTAATTTCCTTTCCTTTCCTTTCATTTCCTTTCCTTTCTTTTCCTTTCCTTTCCTTTCCATTCCTTGACTTTCCTTTCCATTGCTTTCTTTCCTTTCCTCTCTTTTCCTTTCCTTTCCTTTCCTTTACCTTAATTTTCCTCTCCTTTTCTTTCCTTTCCATTGCTTTCCTTTCCTTTCCTTTCATTTCCTTTCATTTCCTTTCCTTTCTTTTCCTTTCCATTCCATTACTTTCCTTTCCATTGCTTTCCTTGCCTTCCCTTTAATTTCCTTTCGTTTCCTTGCCTTTCGTTCCTTTCCTTTGCTTTCCTTTCCTTTCCTTAATTTCCTTTCTTTCCTTTCCTTTCTTTTCCTTTCCTTTCCATTCCTTGACTTTCCTTTCCATTGCTTTCTTTCCTTTCCTCTCTTTTCCTTTCCTTTCCTTTCCTTTACCTTAATTTCCTTTCCTTTCCTTTCCTTTCATTTCCTTTCCTTTCTTTTCCTTTCCATTCCATTACTTTCCTTTCCATTGCTTTCCTTGCCTTCCCTTTAATTTCCTTTCGTTTCCTTGCCTTTCGTTCCTTTCCTTTGCTTTCCTTTCCTTTCCTTAATTTCCTTTCCTTTCCTTTCCTTTCATTTCCTTTCCTTTCTTTTCCTTTCCTCTCCTTTCCATACCTTTCCTTTGCTTTCCTTAATTTCCTGGCCTTTCCTTTCCTTTCATTCCCTTTCCTTTCCTTTCTTTTTCTTTCCCTTCCATTCCTTTACTTTCCTTTAAATCGCTTTGCTTTCCTTTCCGTTCCTTTCCTTTAATTTGCTTTTGGTTTCCTTCCTTTCCTTTCCTTTCATTCCCTTTCCTTTCCTTTCTTCTCCTTTCCCTACCATTCCTTTACTTTCCTTTCCATTGCTTTCTTTCCTTTATTCTCTTTTCCTTTCCTTTCCTTTCCTTAACCTTAATTTTCTTCTCCTTTTCTTTCCTTGCCATTCCTTTCCTTTAGATTGCTTTCCTTTCCTTTCCTTTAATTTCCTTTCACTTCCATTCCTTTCCTTTCATTTCATTTCCTTTCTTTTCCTTTCCTTTCCATTCCTTTCTTTCCATTGCTTTCCTTCCTTGCCTTTCCTTTCCTTTTCTTTCCTTTCCTTTCATTTCCTTAATCTCCTCTCCTTTCCTTTCCTTTCCGTTCCGTTCCTTTCCTTTAATTTTATTTCCTTTCCTTTCCTTTCCTTTCCTTTCCTTTCCTTTCCTTCCTTTATCTTCCATTCATTTCATTTCATTTCCTTTCCTTTCGTTTCCCTTCTTTTCCATTCCTTTCCTTTCCTTAACCTTAATTTTCTTCTCCTTTTCTTTCCTTGCCATTCCTTTCCTTTAGATTGCTTTCCTTTCCTTTCCTTTAATTTCCTTTCACTTCCATTCCTTTCCTTTCATTTCATTTCCTTTCTTTTCCTTTCCTTTCCATTCCTTTCTTTCCATTGCTTTCCTTCCTTGCCTTTCCTTTCCTTTTCTTTCCTTTCCTTTCATTTCCTTAATCTCCTCTCCTTTCCTTTCCTTTCCGTTCCGTTCCTTTCCTTTAATTTTATTTCCTTTTCTTTCCTTTCATTTCCTTTCCTTTCATTTCCTTTCCTTTCCTTTCATTTCCATTCGTTTCCTTTCTTTGCCTTTCCATTCCTTTCCTTTCCATTGCTTTCCTTTCCTTTCCTTTCCTTTCATTTCCTTTCCTTACCTTTCCTTTCGTTCCTTTCCTTTCCTTTCGTTCCTTTCCTTTCCTTTCCTTAATTTCCTTTCCTTTCCTTTCATTTCCTTTATTTCTTTTCTTTTCCTTTCCTTTCCTTTCCTCTCCTTTTCTTTCCTTTCGTTTCCTTTCTTTTCCTTTCTTTTCCTTTCCTTTCCATTCCTTTCCTTTCCTTTCCTTTCCATTACTTTCCTTTCCTTTCAGGTCCTTTCCTTTCCTTTCTTTTCCATTCCATTCCTTTCCTTTCCATTGCTTTCCTTTCCTTTCATTTCCTTTCCTTACCTTTTCTTTCGTTACTTTATTTTGCTTTCCTTAATTTCTTTCCTTACATTTCCTTTCCTTTCTTTTCCTTTCCATTCCATTACTTTCCTTTCCATTGCTTTCCTTTCCTTTCGTTTACCTTAATTTTCCTCTCCTTTTCTTCCCTTTCCTTTCCTTTGCTTTACTTTACTTTCCTTTCGTTTCCTTTCCTTTCGTTCCTTTCCTGTGCTTTCCTTTCCTTTCCTTAATTTCCTTTCCTTTCCTTTCATTTCCTTTCCTTTCTTTTCCTTTAGCTTAATTTTCCTCTCTTTTCTTTCCTTTCTTTTAATTTTCTTTTCTTTCCTTTCCCTTCCTTTCCTTTCCTTACCTTTCCTTTCATTCCTTTCCTTTGTTTTCCTTAATTTCCGTGCCTTTCCTTTCCTTTCATTCCCTTTCCTTTCCTTTCTTTTCCTTTCCCTACCATTCCTTTACTTTCCTTTCCATTGCTTTCTTTCCTTTCCTTTCTTTTCCTTTCCTTTCCTTTCCTATCCTTTCCCTTCCTTTCCTTTCCTTTTTTCCTTCTTTTTTTTTCTTTCCTTTCCTTTCTTTCCTTTCCTTTCCTTTCCCTTCCTTTACCTTAATTTTCCTCTCCTTTCCTTTCCTTTCCATTCCTTGACTTTCCTTTCCATTGCTTTCTCTCCTTTCCTCTCTTTTCCTTTCCTTTCCTTTCCTTTAGCTTAATTTTCCTCTCTTTTCTTTCCTTTCTTTTAATTTTCTTTTCTTTCCTTTCCCTTCCTTTCCTTTCCTTACCTTTCCTTTCATTCCTTTCCTTTGTTTTCCTTAATTTCCTTGCCTTTCCTTTCTTTTCATTCCCTTTCCTTTCCTTTCTTTTCCTTTCCCTACCATTCCTTTACTTTCCTTTCCATTGCTTTCTTTCCTTGCCTTTCCTTTCCCTTCCTTTACCTTAATTTTCCTCTCCTTTCCTTTCCTTTCCATTCCTTGACTTTCCTTTCCATTGCTTTCTTTCCTTTCCTCTCTTTTTCTTTCCTTTCCTTTCCTTAATTTGCTCCTCTTTGCTTTCCTTTTCTTTCATTTCCTTTCCTTTCCTTTCCTTTCTTTTCCATTCCTTTCCTTTCCATTGCTTTCCTTGCCTTCCCTTTAATTTCCTTTCGTTTCCTTGCCTTTCGTTCCTTTCCTTTGCTTTCCTTTCCTTAATTTCCTTTCCTTTCCTTTCATTTCCTTTCCTTTCTTTTCCTTTCCTTTCCTTTCCATTCCTTGACTTTCCTTTCCATTGCTTTCTTTCCTTTCCTCTTTTTCCTTTCCTTTCCTTTCCTTTACCTTAATTTTCCTCTCCTTTTCGTTACTTTCCTTTGCTTTCCTTAATTTCTTTCCTTACATTTCCTTTCCTTTCTTTTCCTTTCCATTCCATTACTTTCCTTTCCATTGCTTTCCTTTCATTAAGTTTATTTTCCTTTCATTTCCTTTTGCTTTCCTTCCTTCCCTTTCGTGTTCTTTCCTTTCCTTTCCTTAATTTCCTCTGATTTCCTTTCCATTTCTTTCATTTCCTTTCCTTTCCTTTCCTTTCATTTCCTTCCCTTTCCTTTCTTTTAATTTCCTTTCCACTCCTATCTTTCTATTCCTTTCCTTTCCTTCCTTTCCTTTCCTTTAATTAAATTTCCTTTCATTTCCTTTCCTTTACTTTCCTTTCTTTTCCTTGCCATTCCTTTCCTTTCTATTCCCTTCCTTTCCTTTCATTTCCTTTCCTTTCCTTTCCCTTCCTATCCTTTCCCTTCCTTTCCTTTCCTATTTTCCTTTCCTTTTTTCTTTCCTCTCCTTTCTTTCCTTTCCTTTCCTTTACCTTAATTTTCCTCTCCTTTTCTTTCCTTGCCAACCCTTTCCTTTAGATTGCTTTCCTTTCCTTTCCTTTAATTTCCTTTCACTTCCATTCCTTTCCTTTCTATTCATTTCCTTTCTTTTTCTTTCCTTTCCATTCCTTTCTTTCCATTGCTTTCCTTTCCTTTCATTTCCTTTTGCTTTCCTTCCTTTCCTTTCCTTTTCTTTCCTTTCCTTTCCTTTCATTTCCTTAATCTCCTCTCCTTTCATTTCCTTTCCTTTCCGTTCCGTTCCTTTCCTTTAATTTCCTTTCCTTTCATTTCATTTCCTTTCCTTTCGTTTCCCTTCTTTTCCTTTCCTTTCCATTCCTTTCTATTCCTTTCCTTCTTTCCTTTCCTTTCCTTCATTTCCTCTACTTTCCTTTCCTTTTCTTTCATTTGCTTTCCTTTCCTTTCCTTTCTTTTCGTTTCCATTCCTTTCCTTTCATTTCCATTACTTTCCTTTCCATTGCTTTTCTTTCCTTCCATTTAGTTTATTTTCCTTTCATTTCCTTTTGCTTTCCTTTCGTTTTCTTTCCTTTCCTTAATTTCCTCTGCTTTCCTTTCCATTTCTTTCATTTCCTTTCCTTTCCTTTCATTTCCTTTCCTTTCTTTTCCTTTCCATTGCTTTCCTTTCCATTCCTTACCTTTCATTTCCTTTCCTTTCTTTTCATTCCTTTCTTTCTATTTCTTTCCTTTCCTTCCTTTCCTTTCCTTTAATTCAATTTCCTTTCTTTTCCTTGCCATTCCTATCCTTTCTATTCCTTTCCTTTCCTTTCCTTTCCTTTCCTTTCATTTCATTTCTTTTCCTTTCCTATCCTTTCCCTCCCTTTCCTTTCCTTTTTTCCTTTCCCTTTTTTTTCTTTCCTTTCCTTTTTTTCCTTTCCTTTCCTTTCCTTTACCTTAATTTTCCTCTCCTTTTCTTTCCTTGCCATTCCTTTCCTTTAGATTGCTTTCCTTTCCTTTCCTTTAATTTCCTTTCACTTCCATTCCTTTCCTTTCTATTCATTTCCTTTCTTTTTCTTTCCTTTCCATTCCTTTCTTTCCATTGCTTTCCTTTCCTTTCATTTCCTTTCCTTTCCTTTCATTTCCTTTTGCTTTCCTTCCTTTCCTTTCCTTTCCTTTCCTTTCCTTTTCTTTCCTTTCCTTTCCTTTCATTTCCTTAATCTCCTCTCCTTTCCTTTCCTTTCCGTTCCGTTCCTTTCCTTTAATTTCCTTTCCTTTCATTTCATTTCCTTTCCTTTCGTTTCCCTTCTTTTCCTTTCCTTTCCATTCCTTTCCTTTCCATTGCTTTCCTTTCCTTTCCTTTCCTTTCATTTCCTCTCCTTTCATTTCCTTTCCTTTCGTTTCATTTCCTTTCGTTTCCTTTCTTTGCCTTTCCATTCCTTTCCTTTCCATTGCTCTCCTTTCCTTTCCTTTCCTTTCATTTCCTTTCCTTACCTTTTCTTTCGTTCCTTTCCTTTGCTTTCCTTAATTTCCTCTCCTTTCCTTTCCTTTCCTTTCCTTTCCTTTCATTTCCTTTCCTTTCTTTTCCTTTCCATTATATTACTTTCCTTCCCTTTTCTTTTTCTTCCCTTTCTTTTCCTCTGCTTTACTTTACTTTCCTTTCGTTTCCTTTCGTTTCGTTCCTTTCCTTTGCTTTCCTTTCCTTTCCTTAATTTCCTTTCCTTTCCTTTCATTTCCTTTCCTTTCTTTTACTTTCCTTTCCTTTCCATTCCTTGAGTTTCCTTTAATTTGCTTTCTTTCCTTTCCTCTCTTTTCCTTTCCTTTCCTTTCCTTTACCTTCATTTTCCTCTCCTTTTCTTTCCTTTCGTTTCCTTTCTTTTCCTTTCTTTTCCTTTCCTTTCTTTTCCTTTCCATTCCAATACTTTCCTTTCCATTGCTTTCCTTGCCTTCCCTTTAATTTCCTTTCGTTTCCTTGCCTTTCGTTCCTTTCCTTTGCTTTCCTTTCCCTTCCTTTCCTTTCCTTTCTTTTCCTTTCCTTTCCATTCCTTGACTTTCCTTTCCATTGCTTTCTTTCCTTTCCTCTCTTTTCCTTTCCTTTCCTTTCCTTTACCTTACGTTTCCTCTCCTTTTCTTTCCTTTCTTTTAATTTTCTTTTCTTTCCTTTCCCTTCCTTTCCTTTCCATACCTTTCCTTTGCTTTCCTTAATTTCCTGGCCTTTCCTTTCCTTTCATTCCCTTTCCTTTCCTTTCTTTTTCTTTCCCTTCCGCTCCTTTACTTTCCTTTAAGTCGCTTTGCTTTCCTTTCCTTTCCGTTCCTTTCCTTTAATTTGCTTTTGGTTTCCTTCCTTTCCTTTCCTTTTCTTTCCTTTCCTTTCCGTTCCTTTCCTTTAATTTCCTTTCATTTCCCTTCCTTTCCTTTATTTTCCTTTCCATTGCTTTCCTCTTCTTTCCTATCCTTTCCCTTAATTTCCTTTCCTGTTTTTCCTTTCCTTTCCATTCCTTTCCTCTCATTTCCTTTCCTTTCTTTTCCTTTTCCTTTCGTTTCCATTGCTTACCTTACCTTTCCTTTCCTTTCCTTTCTTTTACTTTCCTTTCCTTTCCATTCCTTGAGTTTCCTTTAATTTGCTTTCTTTCCTTTCCTCTCTTTTCCTTTCCTTTCCTTTCCTTTACCTTCATTTTCCTCTCCTTTTCTTTCCTTTCGTTTCCTTTCTTTTCCTTTCTTTTCCTTTCCTTTCTTTTCCTTTCCATTCCAATACTTTCCTTTCCATTGCTTTCCTTGCCTTCCCTTTAATTTCCTTTCGTTTCCTTGCCTTTCGTTCCTTTCCTTTGCTTTCCTTTCCTTTCCTTTCCTTTCCTTTCTTTTCCTTTCCTTTCCATTCCTTGACTTTCCTTTCCATTGCTTTCTTTCCTTTCCTCTCTTTTCCTTTCCTTTCCTTTCCTTTACCTTACGTTTCCTCTCCTTTTCTTTCCTTTCTTTTAATTTTCTTTCCTTTCCTTTCCCTTCCTTTCCTTTCCATACCTTTCCTTTGCTTTCCTTAATTTCCTGGCCCTTCCTTTCCTTTCTTTTTCTTTCCCTTCCGCTCCTTTACTTTCCTTTAAATCGCTTTGCTTTCCTTTCCTTTCCGTTCCTTTCCTTTAATTTGCTTTTGGTTTCCTTCCTTTCCTTTCCTTTTCTTTCCTTTCCTTTCCGTTCCTTTCCTTTAATTTCCTTTCATTTCCCTTCCTTTCCTTTATTTTCCTTTCCATTGCTTTCCTCTCCTTTCCTATCCTTTCCCTTAATTTCCTTTCCTGTTTTTCCTTTCCTTTCCATTCCTTTCCTCTCATTTCCTTTCCTTTCTTTTCCTTTTCCTTTCGTTTCCATTGCTTACCTTACCTTTCCTTTCCTTTCCTTTCCTTTCCTTTCCTTTCCTTTCCTTTCCTTTCCTTTCATTTCCTTTCCTTTCTTTTCCATTCCTGTACTTTCCTTTCCTTTCCTTTCCATTGGTTCTCTTTCCTTTCCTTTCCTTTCCTTTCTGTTCTTTTCTTTCCCTTTCCTTTTCTTTCCTTTCCTTTCGTTTCCTTCCCTTCCCTTTCCTTTCCTTTTCTTTTCTTTCCTTTACCTTAATTTTCCTCTCCTTTTCTTTCCTTTCTTTTAATTTCCTTTCCTTTCCCTTTCCATTGCTTCTCTTTCCTTTCCTTTCCTTTCCTTTCCTTTCTTTTCTTTTCCTTTCCTTTCTTTTCCTTTTCTTTCCTTTCGTTTCCTTCCCTTCCCATTCCTTTCCTTTTTCTTTTCTTTCCTTTCCTTTCCATTCCTTTACTTACCTTTCCATTTCTTTCTTTCCTTTATTCTCTTTTCCTTTCCTTTCCTTTCCTTTCCTTTCCTTTACCTTCATTTTCCTCTCCTTTTCTTTCCTTTCCTTCGCTTTACTTTCCTTTCCTTTAATTTCTTTTAATCTCCTTTCCTTTCCTTTCCGTACCTTTCCTTCCGTTCCTTTCCTTTACTTTCCTTTCCTTTCCTTAATTTCCTTGCCTTTCCTTTCCTTTCCTTTCTTTTCCTTTCCCTACCATTCCTTTACTTTCCTTTCCATTGCTTTCTTTCCTTTCCTCTCTTTTCCTTTCCTTTCCTTTCCTTTACCTTAATTTTCTTCTCCTTTTCTTTCCTTGCCATTCCTTTCCTTTCCTTTAATTTCCTTTCACTTCCATTCCTTTACTTTCATTTCATTTTCTTTCTTTTCCTTTCCTTTCCATTCCTTTCTTTCCATTGCTTTCCTTCCTTTCCTTTCCTTTCATTTCCTCTCCTTTAATTTCCTTTCCTTTCATTTCATTTCCTTTCCTTTCGTTTCCCTTCTTTTCCTTTCCTTTCCATTCCTTTCCTTTCCATTGCTTTCCTTTCCTTTCCTTTCCTTTCATTTCCTCTCCTTTCATTTCCTTTCCTTTCGTTTCATTTCCTTTCGTTTCCTTTCTTTGCCTTTCCATTCCTTTCCTTTCCATTGCTCTCCTTTCCTTTCCTTTCCTTTCATTTCCTTTCCTTACCTTTTCTTTCGTTCCTTTCCTTTGCTTTCCTTAATTTCCTCTCCTTTCCTTTCCTTTCCTTTCCTTTCCTTTCATTTCCTTTCCTTTCTTTTCCTTTCCATTATATTACTTTCCTTCCCTTTTCTTTTTCTTCCCTTTCTTTTCCTCTGCTTTACTTTACTTTCCTTTCGTTTCCTTTCGTTTCGTTCCTTTCCTTTGCTTTCCTTTCCTTTCCTTAATTTCCTTTCCTTTCCTTTCATTTCCTTTCCTTTCTTTTACTTTCCTTTCCTTTCCATTCCTTGAGTTTCCTTTAATTTGCTTTCTTTCCTTTCCTCTCTTTTCCTTTCCTTTCCTTTCCTTTACCTTCATTTTCCTCTCCTTTTCTTTCCTTTCGTTTCCTTTCTTTTCCTTTCTTTTCCTTTCCTTTCTTTTCCTTTCCATTCCAATACTTTCCTTTCCATTGCTTTCCTTGCCTTCCCTTTAATTTCCTTTCGTTTCCTTGCCTTTCGTTCCTTTCCTTTGCTTTCCTTTCCCTTCCTTTCCTTTCCTTTCTTTTCCTTTCCTTTCCATTCCTTGACTTTCCTTTCCATTGCTTTCTTTCCTTTCCTCTCTTTTCCTTTCCTTTCCTTTCCTTTACCTTACGTTTCCTCTCCTTTTCTTTCCTTTCTTTTAATTTTCTTTTCTTTCCTTTCCCTTCCTTTCCTTTCCATACCTTTCCTTTGCTTTCCTTAATTTCCTGGCCTTTCCTTTCCTTTCATTCCCTTTCCTTTCCTTTCTTTTTCTTTCCCTTCCGCTCCTTTACTTTCCTTTAAGTCGCTTTGCTTTCCTTTCCTTTCCGTTCCTTTCCTTTAATTTGCTTTTGGTTTCCTTCCTTTCCTTTCCTTTTCTTTCCTTTCCTTTCCGTTCCTTTCCTTTAATTTCCTTTCATTTCCCTTCCTTTCCTTTATTTTCCTTTCCATTGCTTTCCTCTTCTTTCCTATCCTTTCCCTTAATTTCCTTTCCTGTTTTTCCTTTCCTTTCCATTCCTTTCCTCTCATTTCCTTTCCTTTCTTTTCCTTTTCCTTTCGTTTCCATTGCTTACCTTACCTTTCCTTTCCTTTCCTTTCTTTTACTTTCCTTTCCTTTCCATTCCTTGAGTTTCCTTTAATTTGCTTTCTTTCCTTTCCTCTCTTTTCCTTTCCTTTCCTTTCCTTTACCTTCATTTTCCTCTCCTTTTCTTTCCTTTCGTTTCCTTTCTTTTCCTTTCTTTTCCTTTCCTTTCTTTTCCTTTCCATTCCAATACTTTCCTTTCCATTGCTTTCCTTGCCTTCCCTTTAATTTCCTTTCGTTTCCTTGCCTTTCGTTCCTTTCCTTTGCTTTCCTTTCCTTTCCTTTCCTTTCTTTTCCTTTCCTTTCCATTCCTTGACTTTCCTTTCCATTGCTTTCTTTCCTTTCCTCTCTTTTCCTTTCCTTTCCTTTCCTTTACCTTACGTTTCCTCTCCTTTTCTTTCCTTTCTTTTAATTTTCTTTCCTTTCCTTTCCCTTCCTTTCCTTTCCATACCTTTCCTTTGCTTTCCTTAATTTCCTGGCCCTTCCTTTCCTTTCTTTTTCTTTCCCTTCCGCTCCTTTACTTTCCTTTAAATCGCTTTGCTTTCCTTTCCTTTCCGTTCCTTTCCTTTAATTTGCTTTTGGTTTCCTTCCTTTCCTTTCCTTTTCTTTCCTTTCCTTTCCGTTCCTTTCCTTTAATTTCCTTTCATTTCCCTTCCTTTCCTTTATTTTCCTTTCCATTGCTTTCCTCTCCTTTCCTATCCTTTCCCTTAATTTCCTTTCCTGTTTTTCCTTTCCTTTCCATTCCTTTCCTCTCATTTCCTTTCCTTTCTTTTCCTTTTCCTTTCGTTTCCATTGCTTACCTTACCTTTCCTTTCCTTTCCTTTCCTTTCCTTTCCATTCCTTTACTTTCCTTTCCTTTCATTTCCTTTCCTTTCTTTTCCATTCCTGTACTTTCCTTTCCTTTCCTTTCCATTGGTTCTCTTTCCTTTCCTCTCCTTTCCTTTCTGTTCTTTTCTTTCCCTTTCCTTTTCTTTCCTTTCCTTTCGTTTCCTTCCCTTCCCTTTCCCTTCCTTTTCTTTTCTTTCCTTTACCTTCATTTTCCTCTCCTTTTCTTTCCTTTCTTTTAATTTCCTTTCCTTTCCCTTTCCATTGCTTCTCTTTCCTTTCCTTTCCTTTCCTTTCCTTTCTTTTCTTTTCCTTTCCTTTCTTTTCCTTTTCTTTCCTTTCGTTTCCTTCCCTTCCCATTCCTTTCCTTTTTCTTTTCTTTCCTTTCCTTTCCATTCCTTTACTTACCTTTCCATTTCTTTCTTTCCTTTATTCTCTTTTCCTTTCCTTTCCTTTCCTTTCCTTTCCTTTACCTTCATTTTCCTCTCCTTTTCTTTCCTTTCCTTCGCTTTACTTTCCTTTCCTTTAATTTCTTTTAATCTCCTTTCCTTTCCTTTCCGTACCTTTCCTTCCGTTCCTTTCCTTTACTTTCCTTTCCTTTCCTTAATTTCCTTGCCTTTCCTTTCCTTTCCTTTCTTTTCCTTTCCCTACCATTCCTTTACTTTCCTTTCCATTGCTTTCTTTCCTTTCCTCTCTTTTCCTTTCCTTTCCTTTCCTTTACCTTAATTTTCTTCTCCTTTTCTTTCCTTGCCATTCCTTTCCTTTCCTTTAATTTCCTTTCACTTCCATTCCTTTACTTTCATTTCATTTTCTTTCTTTTCCTTTCCTTTCCATTCCTTTCTTTCCATTGCTTTCCTTCCTTTCCTTTCCTTTCCTTTCCTTTTCTTTCCTTTCCTTTCATTTCCTTAATCTCCTCTCCTTTCCTTTCCTTTCCGTTCCGTTCCTTTCCTTTAATTTCCTTTCCTTTCCTTTCCTTTCCTTTCCTTTCCTTTCCTTTGCTTTCCTTCCTTTCCTTTCCTTTCATTTCATTTCATTTCCTTTCCTTTCTTTTCCCTTCTTTTCCTTTCCTTTCCATTCCTTTCCTTTCCATTGCTTTCCTTTCCTTTTCTTTCCTTTCATTTCCTTTCCTTTCATTTCCTTTCCTTTCCTTTCATTTCCATTCGTTTCCTTTCTTTGCCTTTCCATTCCTTTCCTTTCCATTGCTTTCCTTTCCTTTCCTTTCCTTTCATTTCCTTTCCTTACCTTTTCTTTCGGTCCTTTCCTTTGCTTTCCTTAATTTCCTTTCCTTTCCTTTCCTTTCCTTTCCTTTCCTTTCCTTTCCTTTCCTTTCCTTTCCTTTCCTTTCCTTTCCTTCCCTTTCATTTCCTTTCCTTTCTTTTCCTTTCCATTCCATTACTTTCCTTCCCATTGCTTTCCTTTCCTTTACCTTAATTTTCCTCTCCTTTTCTTCCCTTTCCTTTCCTTTGCTTTACTTTACTTTCCTTTCGTTTCCTTTCCTTACCTTTTCTTTCGTTCCTTTCCTTTGCTTTCCTTAATTTCCTCTCCTTTCCTTTCCTTTCCTTTCCTTTCCTTTCCTTTCCTTCCCTTTCATTTCCTTTCCTTTCTTTTCCTTTCCATTCCATTACTTTCCTTCCCATTGCTTTCCTTTCCTTTACCTTAATTTTCCTCTCCTTTTCTTCCCTTTCCTTTCCTTTGCTTTACTTTCCTTTCCTTTCCTTTCCTTTCCTTTCCTTCCCTTTCATTTCCTTTCCTTTCTTTTCCTTTCCATTCCATTACTTTCCTTCCCATTGCTTTCCTTTCCTTTACCTTAATTTTCCTCTCCTTTTCTTCCCTTTCCTTTCCATTGCTTTCCTTTCCTTTCCTTTCCTTTCCTTTCATTTCCTTTCCTTACCTTTTCTTTCGGTCCTTTCCTTTGCTTTCCTTAATTTCCTTTCCTTTCCTTTCCTTTCCTTTCCTTCCCTTTCATTTCCTTTCCTTTCTTTTCCTTTCCATTCCATTACTTTCCTTCCCATTGCTTTCCTTTCCTTTACCTTAATTTTCCTCTCCTTTTCTTCCCTTTCCTTTCCTTTGCTTTACTTTACTTTCCTTTCGTTTCCTTTCCTTTCCTTTCCTTTCATTTCCTTTCCTTTCTTTTCCTTTCCATTATATTACTTTCCTTCCCTTTTCTTTTTCTTCCCTTTCTTTTCCTCTGCTTTACTTTACTTTCCTTTCGTTTCCTTTCGTTTCGTTCCTTTCCTTTGCTTTCCTTTCCTTTCCTTCATTTCCTTTCCTTTCCTTTCATTTCCTTTATTTCTTTTCTTTTCCTTTCCTTTCCTTTCCATTCCTTGAGTTTCTTTTCCTTTGCTTTCTTTCCTTTCCTCTCTTTTCCTTTCCTTTCCTTTCCTTTACCTTAATTTTCCTCTCCTTTTCTTTCCTTTCGTTTCCTTTCTTTTCCTTTCTTTTCCTTTCCTTTCCATTCCTTTCCTTTCCATTACTTTCCTTTCCTTTCAGGTCCTTTCCTTTCCTTTCTTTTCCTTTCCATTCCTTTCCTTTCTATTGCTTTCCTTTCCTTTCATTTCCTTTCCTTACCTTTTCTTTCGTTACTTTCCTTTGCTTTCCTTAATTTCCTTTCCTTCCCTTTCCTAACATTTCCTTTCCTTTCTTTTCCTTTCCATTCCATTACTTTCCTTTCCATTGCTTTCCTTTCCTTTCGTTTACCTTAATTTTCCTCTCCTTTTCTTCCCTTTCCTTTCCTTTGCTTTACTTTACTTTCCTTTCGTTTCCTTTCCTTTCGTTCCTTTCCTGTGCTTTCCTTTCCTTTCCTTAATTTCCTTTCCTTTCCTTTCATTTCCTTTCCTTTCTTTTCCTTGCCTTTCCTTTCCATTCCTTGACTTTCCTTTCCATTGCTTTCTTTCCTTTCCTCTCTTTTCCTTTCCTTTCCTTTCCTTTAGCTTAATTTTCCTCTCTTTTCTTTCCTTTCTTTTAATTTTCTTTTCTTTCCTTTCCCTTCCTTTCCTTTCCTTACCTTTCCTTTCATTCCTTTCCTTTGTTTTCCTTAATTTCCTTGCCTTTCCTTTCTTTTCATTCCCTTTCCTTTCCTTTCTTTTCCTTTCCCTACCATTCCTTTACTTTCCTTTCCATTGCTTTCTTTTCTTTCCTTTCTTTTCCTTTCCTTTCCTTTCCTATCCTTTCCCTTCCTTTCCTTTCCTTTTTTCCTTTCCTTTTTTTTCTTTCCTTTCCTTTCTTTCCTTTCCTTTCCTTTCCTTTCCTTTCCTTTACCTTAATTTTCCTCTCCTTTCCTTTCCTTTCCATTCCTTGACTTTCCTTTCCATTTTTCCTTTCCTTTTTTTTCTCTCTTTTCCTTTCCTTTCCTTTCCTTTAATTTAGTTTTCCTCTCCTTTTCTTTCCTTTCTTTTAACTTTCTTTCCTTTCCCTTCATTTCCTTTCCTTTCCTTATTTTCTTAATTTCCTTGCCTTTTCTTTCTTTTCATTCCCTTTCCTTTCCTTTCTTTTCCTTTCCATTCCAATACTTTCCTTTCCATTGCTCTCCTTGCCTTCCCTTTAATTTCCTTTCGTTTCCTTGCCTTTCGTTCCTTTCCTTTGCTTTCCTTTCCTTTCCTTTCCTTTCCTTTCTTTTCCTTTCCTTTCCATTCCTTGACTTTCCTTTCCATTGCTTTCTTTCCTTTCCTCTCTTTTCCTTTCCTTTCCTTTCCTTTACCTTACGTTTCCTCTCCTTTTCTTTCCTTTCTTTTAATTTTCTTTCCTTTCCTTTCCCTTCCTTTCCTTTCCATACCTTTCCTTTGCTTTCCTTAATTTCCTGGCCTTTCCTTTCCTTTCATTCCCTTTCCTTTCCTTTCTTTTTCTTTCCCTTCCGCTCCTTTACTTTCCTTTAAATCGCTTTGCTTTCCTTTCCTTTCCGTTCCTTTCCTTTAATTTGCTTTTGGTTTCCTTCCTTTCCTTTCCTTTTCTTTCCTTTCCTTTCCGTTCCTTTCCTTTAATTTCCTTTCATTTCCCTTCCTTTCCTTTATTTTCCTTTCCATTGCTTTCCTCTCCTTTCCTATCCTTTCCCTTAATTTCCTTTCCTTTCCATTCCTTTCCTCTCATTTCCTTTCCTTTCTTTTCCTTTTCCTTTCGTTTCCATTGCTTACCTTACCTTTCCTTTCCTTTCCTTTCTTTTCCTTTCCATTCCTTTACTTTCCTTTCCTTTCATTTCCTTTCCTTTCTTTTCCATTCCTGTACTTTCCTTTCCTTTCCTTTCCATTGGTTCTCTTTCCTTTCCTCTCCTTTCCTTTCTGTTCTTTTCTTTCCCTTTCCTTTTCTTTCCTTTCCTTTCGTTTCCTTCCCTTCCCTTTCCCTTCCTTTTCTTTTCTTTCCTTTACCTTCATTTTCCTCTCCTTTTCTTTCCTTTCTTTTAATTTCCTTTCCTTTCCCTTTCCATTGCTTCTCTTTCCTTTCCTTTCCTTTCCTTTCTTTTCTTTTCCTTTCCTTTCTTTTCCTTTTCTTTCCTTTCGTTTCCTTCCCTTCCCATTCCTTTCCTTTTTCTTTTCTTTCCTTTCCTTTCCATTCCTTTACTTTCCTTTCCATTTCTTTCTTTCCTTTATTCTCTTTTCCTTTCCTTTCCTTTCCTTTACCTTCATTTTCCTCTCCTTTTCTTTCCTTTCCTTCGCTTTACTTTCCTTTCCTTTAATTTCTTTTAATCTCCTTTCCTTTCCTTTCCGTACCTTTCCTTCCGTTCCTTTCCTTTACTTTCCTTTCCTTTCCTTAATTTCCTTGCCTTTCCTTTCCTTTCCTTTCTTTTCCTTTCCCTACCATTCCTTTACTTTCCTTTCCATTGCTTTCTTTCCTTTCCTCTCTTTTCCTTTCCTTTCCTTTACCTTAATTTTCTTCTCCTTTTCTTTCCTTGCCATTCCTTTCCTTTCCTTTAATTTCCTTTCACTTCCATTCCTTTACTTTCATTTCATTTTCTTTCTTTTCCTTTCCTTTCCATTCCTTTCCTTTCCTTTCCTTTCCTTTCCTTTCCTTTCCTTTCCTTTCCTTTCCTTTCCTTCCTTTCCTTTCCTTTCATTTCATTTCATTTCCTTTCCTTTCTTTTCCCTTCTTTTCCTTTCCTTTCCATTCCTTTCCTTTCCATTGCTTTCCTTTCCTTTTCTTTCCTTTCATTTCCTTTCCTTTCATTTCCTTTCCTTTCCTTTCATTTCCATTCGTTTCCTTTCTTTGCCTTTCCATTCCTTTCCTTTCCATTGCTTTCCTTTCCTTTCCTTTCCTTTCATTTCCTTTCCTTACCTTTTCTTTCGGTCCTTTCCTTTGCTTTCCTTAATTTCCTTTCCTTTCCTTTCCTTTCCTTTCCTTTCCTTCCCTTTCATTTCCTTTCCTTTCTTTTCCTTTCCATTCCATTACTTTCCTTCCCATTGCTTTCCTTTCCTTTACCTTAATTTTCCTCTCCTTTTCTTCCCTTTCCTTTCCTTTGCTTTACTTTACTTTCCTTTCGTTTCCTTTCCTTACCTTTTCTTTCGTTCCTTTCCTTTGCTTTCCTTAATTTCCTCTCCTTTCCTTTCCTTTCCTTTCCTTTCATTTCCTTTCCTTTCTTTTCCTTTCCATTATATTACTTTCCTTCCCTTTTCTTTTTCTTCCCTTTCTTTTCCTCTGCTTTACTTTACTTTCCTTTCGTTTCCTTTCGTTTCGTTCCTTTCCTTTGCTTTCCTTTCCTTTCCTTCATTTCCTTTCCTTTCCTTTCATTTCCTTTATTTATTTTCTTTTCCTTTCCTTTCCTTTCCTTTCCTTTCCATTCCTTGAGTTTCTTTTCCTTTGCTTTCTTTCCTTTCCTCTCTTTTCCTTTCCTTTCCTTTCCTTTACCTTAATTTTCCTCTCCTTTTCTTTCCTTTCGTTTCCTTTCTTTTCCTTTCTTTTCCTTTCCTTTCCATTCCTTTCCTTTCCTTTCCATTACTTTCCTTTCCTTTCAGGTCCTTTCCTTTCCTTTCTTTTCCTTTCCATTCCTTTCCTTTCTATTGCTTTCCTTTCCTTTCATTTCCTTTCCTTACCTTTTCTTTCGTTACTTTCCTTTGCTTTCCTTAATTTCCTTTCCTTCCCTTTCCTTACATTTCCTTTCCTTTCTTTTCCTTTCCATTCCATTACTTTCCTTTCCATTGCTTTCCTTTCCTTTCGTTTACCTTAATTTTCCTCTCCTTTTCTTCCCTTTCCTTTCCTTTGCTTTACTTTACTTTCCTTTCGTTTCCTTTCCTTTCGTTCCTTTCCTGTGCTTTCCTTTCCTTTCCTTAATTTCCTTTCCTTTCCTTTCATTTCCTTTCCTTTCTTTTCCTTGCCTTTCCTTTCCATTCTTTGACTTTCCTTTCCATTGCTTTCTTTCCTTTCCTCTCTTTTCCTTTCCTTTAATTTCCTTTAGCTTAATTTTCCTCTCTTTTCTTTCCTTTCTTTTAATTTTCTTTTCTTTCCTTTCCCTTCCTTTCCTTTCCTTACCTTTCCTTTCATTCCTTTCCTTTGTTTTCCTTAATTTCCTTGCCTTTCCTTTCCTTTCATTCCCTTTCCTTTCCTTTCTTTTCCTTTCCCTACCATTCCTTTACTTTCCTTTCCATTGCTTTCTTTTCTTTCCTTTCTTTTCCTTTCCTTTCCTTTCCTATCCTTTCCCTTCCTTTCCTTTCCTTTTTTCCTTTCCTTTTTTTTCTTTCCTTTCCTTTCTTTCCTTTCCTTTCCTTTCCTTTCCTTTACCTTAATTTTCCTCTCCTTTCCTTTCCTTTCCATTCCTTGACTTTCCTTTCCATTTTTCCTTTCCTTTTTTTTCTTTCCTTTCCTTTCTTTCCTTTCCTCTCTTTTCCTTTCCTTTCCTTTCCTTTAATTTAATTTTCCTCTCCTTTTCTTTCCTTTCTTTTAATTTTCTTTCCTTTCCCTTTATTTCCTTTCCTTTCCTTATTTTCTTAATTTCCTTGCCTTTTCTTTCTTTTCATTCCCTTTCCTTTCCTTTCTTTTCCTTTCCCTTCCATTCCTTTACTTTCCTTTAAGTTACTTTGCTTTCTTTTCCTTTCCTTTCCTTTCCTATCCTTTCCCTTCCTTTCCTTTCCTTTCCTTTTTTCCTTTCCTTTTTTTCTTTCCTTTCCTTTCTTTCCTTTCCTTTCTTTTCCTTTCCTTTACCTTAATTTTCCTCTCCTTTCCTTTCCTTTCCATTCCTTGACTTTCCTTTCCATTGCTTTCTTTCCTTTCCTCTCTTTTCCTTTCCTTTCCTTTCCTTTAATTTAATTTTCCTCTCCTTTTCTTTCCTTTCTTTTAATTTTCTTTCCTTTCCCTTCATTTCCTTTCCTTTCCTCATTTCCTTAATTTCCTTGCCTTTCCTTTCTTTTCATTCCCTTTCCTTTCCTTCACTTTCTTTTAATCTCCTTTTGCTTTCCTTCCTTTCCTTTCCTTTTCTTTCCTCTCCTTTTCTTTCCTTTCCTTAATTTCCTTTCCTTTCCTTTCCTTTCCTTTCCTTTATTTTCATTTCCATTGCTTTCCTCTCCTTTCTTATCCTTTCCGTTCCTTTCCTTTAATTTCCTTTCCTTTTTTTTCCTTTCCTTTCTATTCCTTTCCTCTCATTTCTTTTCCTTTCTTTTCATTTCCTTTCCTTTCTTTTCCTTTCCTTTCCATTCCTTTACTTTCCTTTCATTTCCTTTCCTTTCTTTTCCGTTCCTGTACTTTCCTTTCCTTTCCTTTCCTCTCCTTTCATCTCCTTTCTTTTCTTTTATTTTCTTTTCTTTTCTTTTCCTTTCCTTTTTTTCTTTCCTTTCCTTTCGTTTCCTTCCCTTATCTTTCCTTTCCTTTTGTTTTCTTTCCTTTACCTTAATTTTCCTCTCCTTTTCTTTCTTTCTTTTAATTTCCTTTCCTTTCCCTTTCCATTGCTTCTCTTTCCTTTCCTTTCCTTTCCTTTCCTCTTTTTTTTTTTTTCCCTTTCCTTTCCTTTTCTTTCCTTTCGTTTCCTTCCCTTCGCGTTCCTTTCCTTTTCCTTTTCTTTCCTTTCCTTTCCATTCCTTTACTTTCCTTTCCATTTCTTTCTTTCCTTTATTCTCTTTTCCTTTCCTTTACCTTAATTTTCCTCTCCTTTTTTTTTCCTTTCCTTTCCTTTGCTTTACTTTCCTTTCCTTTAATTTCTTTTAATTTCCTTTCCTTTCCCTTCCTTTCCTTTCCTTTCCTTTCCGTACCTTTCCTTTCGTTCCTTTCCTTTGCTTTCCTTTCCTTGCATTCCCTTTCCTTTCCTTTTTTTCCTTTCCCTACTATTCCTTTACTTTCCTTTCCATTTGCTTTCTTTGCTTACCTCTCTTTTCCTTTCCTTTCCTTTCCTTTACCTTAATTTTCCTCTCCTTTTCTTTCCTTTCCTTTCCTTTCCTTTGCTTTAATTTCCTTTCCTTTAATTCCTTTTAATTTCCTTCCCTTCCCTTTCCTTTCCTTTTCTTTTCTTTCCTTTACCTTAATTTTCCTCCCCTTTTCTTTCCTTTCTTTTAATTTCCTTCCCTTTCCTTTCCCTTTCCATTGCTTCTCTTTCCTTTCTTTTCCTTTCCTTGCCTTTCTTTTCTTTTCCTTTCCTCTCCTTTCTTTTCCTTTTCTTTCCTTTCGTTTCCTTCCCTTCCCTTTCCTTTTCTTTTCTTTCCTTTCCATTCCTTTACTTTCCTTTCCATTTCTTTCTTTCCTTTATTCTCTTTTCCTTTCCTTTCCTTTCCTTTCCTTTCCTTTCCTTTCCTTTCCTTTCCTTTACCTTAATTTTCCTCTCCTTTCCTTTCCTTTCATTGCCTTTCCTTTGCTTTACTTTCCTTTCCTTTAATTTCTTTTAATTTCCTTTCCTTTCCTTTCCGTACCTTTGCTTTCGTTAATTTCCTTTCCTTTCCTTTCTTTTCCTTTTCTTTCCTTTCGCTTCCTTCCCTTCCCTTTCCTTTTCTTTTCTTTCCTTTCCTTTCCTTTCCATTCCTTTACTTTCCTTTCCATTTCTTTCTTTCCTTTATTCTCTTTTCCTTTCCTTTCCTTTCCTTTGCTTTCCTTTACCTTAATTTCCCTCTCCTTTTCTTTCCTTTCCTTTGCTTTCCTTTAATTTCTTTTAATTTCCTTTCCTTTCCTTTCCATTCCTTTCCTTTCCTTTCCTTTCCTTTCCTTTCCTTTCCGTACCTTTCCTTTCGTTCCTTTCCTTTGCTTTCCTTTCCTTTCTTTAATTTCCCTTCCTTTTTTTCTTTCCTTTCCTTTCTTTCCTTCCCTTTCCTTTACCTTAATTTTCCTCTCCTTTTCTTTCCTTGCCATTCCTTTCCTTTAGATTGCTTTCCTTTCTTTTCCTTTAATTAAATTTCCTTTCATTTCCTTTCCTTTACTTTCCTTTCTTTTCCTTGCCATTCCTTTCCTTTCTATTCCTTTCCTTTTCTTTCCTTTCCTTTCCTTCATTTCCTTTACTTTCCTTTCCTTTCCTTTCCTTTCCTTTCCTTTCCTTTCCTTTCTTTTCCTTTCCATTCCTTTCCTTTCCTTTCCATTCCTTTCCTTTCCATTGCTCTCCTTTCCTTTCCTTTCCTTTCATTTCCTTTCCTTACCTTTTCTTTCGTTCCTTTCCTTTGCTTTCCTTAATTTCCTCTCCTTTCCTTTCCTTTCCTTTCCTTTCCTTTCCTTTCATTTCCTTTCCTTTCTTTTCCTTTCCATTATATTACTTTCCTTCCCTTTTCTTTTTCTTCCCTTTCTTTTCCTCTGCTTTACTTTACTTTCCTTTCGTTTCCTTTCGTTTCGTTCCTTTCCTTTGCTTTCCTTTCCTTTCCTTCATTTCCTTTCCTTTCCTTTCATTTCCTTTATTTCTTTTCTTTTCCTTTCCTTTCCTTTCCTTTCCATTCCTTGAGTTTCCTTTCCTTTGCTTTCTTTCCTTTCCTCTCTTTTCCTTTCCTTTCCTTTCCTTTACCTTAATTTTCCTCTCCTTTTCTTTCCTTTCGTTTCCTTTCTTTTCCTTTCTTTTCCTTTCCTTTCCATTCCTTTCCTTTCCTTTCCATTACTTTCCTTTCCTTTCAGGTCCTTTCCTTTCCTTTCTTTTCCTTTCCATTCCTTTCCTTTCCATTGCTTTCCTTTCCTTTCATTTCCTTTCCTTACCTTTTCTTTCGTTACTTTCCTTTGCTTTCCTTAATTTCCTTTCCTTCCCTTTCCTTACATTTCCTTTCCTTTCTTTTCCTTTCCATTCCATTACTTTCCTTTCCATTGCTTTCCTTTCCTTTCGTTTACCTTAATTTTCCTCTCCTTTTCTTTCCTTTCTTTTAATTTTCTTTCCTTTCCCTTCATTTCCTTTCCTTTCCTTTCGTTCCTTTCCTGTGCTTTCCTTTCCTTTCCTTAATTTCCTTTCCTTTCCTTTCATTTCCTTTCCTTTCTTTTCCTTGCCTTTCCTTTCCATTCCTTGACTTTCCTTTCCATTGCTTTCTTTCCTTTCCTCTCTTTTCCTTTCCTTTCCTTTCCTTTAGCTTAATTTTCCTCTCTTTTCTTTCCTTTCTTTTAATTTTCTTTTCTTTCCTTTCCCTTCCTTTCCTTTCCTTACCTTTCCTTTCATTCCTTTCCTTTGTTTTCCTTAATTTCCTTGCCTTTCCTTTCCTTTCATTCCCTTTCGTTTCCTTTCTTTTCCTTTCCCTACCATTCCTTTACTTTCCTTTCCATTGCTTTCTTTTCTTTCCTTTCTTTTCCTTTCCTTTCCTTTCCTATCCTTTCCCTTCCTTTCCTTTCCTTTTTTCCTTTCCTTTTTTTTCTTTCCTTTCCTTTCTTTCCTTTCCTTTCCTTTCCTTTCCTTTCCTTTACCTTAATTTTCCTCTCCTTTCCTTTCCTTTCCATTCCTTGACTTTCCTTTCCATTGCTTTCTTTCCTTTCCTCTCTTTTCCTTTCCTTTCCTTTCCTTTAATTTTATTTTCCTCTCCTTTTCTTTCCTTTCTTTTAATTTTCTTTCCTTTCCCTTCATTTCCTTTCCTTTCCTTATTTTCTTAATTTCCTTGCCTTTCCTTTCTTTTCATTCCCTTTCCTTTCCTTTCTTTTCCTTTCCCTTCCATTCCTTTACTTTCCTTTAAATTACTTTGCTTTCTTTTCCTTTCCTTTCCTTTCCTATCCTTTCCCTTCCTTTCCTTTCCTTTCCTTTTTTCCTTTCCTTTTTTGCTTTCCTTTCCTTTCTTTCCTTTCCTTTCCTTTCCTTTCCTTTCCTTTACCTTAATTTTCCTCTCCTTTCCTTTCCTTTCCATTCCTTGACTTTCCTTTCCATTGCTTTCTTTCCTTTCCTCTCTTTTCCTTTCCTTTCCTTTCCTTTAATTTAATTTTCCTCTCCTTTTCTTTCCTTTCTTTTAATTTTCTTTCCTTTCCCTTCATTTCCTTTCCTTTCCTCATTTCCTTAATTTCCTTGCCTTTCCTTTCTTTTCATTCCCTTTCCTTTCCTTCACTTTCTTTTAATCTCCTTTTGCTTTCCTTCCTTTCCTTTCCTTTTCTTTCCTCTCCTTTTCTTTCCTTTCCTTAATTTCCTTTCCTTTCCTTTCCTTTATTTTCATTTCCATTGCTTTCCTCTCCTTTCTTATCCTTTCCGTTCCTTTCCTTTAATTTCCTTTCCTTTTTTTCCTTTCCTTTCTATTCCTTTCCTCTCATTTCTTTTCCTTTCTTTTCATTTCCTTTCCTTTCTTTTCCTTTCCTTTCCATTCCTTTACTTTCCTTTCATTTCCTTTCCTTTCTTTTCCGTTCCTGTACTTTCCTTTCCTTTCCTTTCCTTTCCTTTCCATTGCTTCTCTTTCCTTTCCTCTCCTTTCCTCTCCTTTCTTTTCTTTTCTTTTCTTTTCTTTTCTTTTCTTTTCCTTTCCTTTTTTTCTTTCCTTTCCTTTCGTTTCCTTCCCTTCCCTTTCCTTTCCTTTTATTTTCTTTCCTTTACCTTAATTTTCCTCTCCTTTTCTTTCTTTCTTTTAATTTCCTTTCCTTTCCCTTTCCATTGCTTCTCTTTCCTTTCCTTTCCTTTCCTTTCCTTTCCTTTCCTTTCCTCTCTTTTCTTTCCCTTTCCTTTCCTTTTCTTTCCTTTCGTTTCCTTCCCTTCGCGTTCCTTTCCTTTTCCTTTTCTTTCCTTTCCTTTCCATTCCTTTACTTTCCTTTCCATTTCTTTCTTTCCTTTATTCTCTTTTCCTTTCCTTTACCTTAATTTTCCTCTCCTTTTCTTTCCTTTCCTTTCCTTTGCTTTACTTTCCTTTCCTTTAATTTCTTTTAATTTCCTTTCCTTTCCCTTCCTTTCCTTTCCTTTCCTTTCCGTACCTTTCCTTTCGTTCCTTTCCTTTCCTTGCATTCCCTTTCCTTTCCTTTTTTTCCTTTCCCTACTATTCCTTTACTTTCCTTTCCATTTGCTTTCTTTGCTTACCTCTCTTTTCCTTTCCTTTCCTTTCCTTTACCTTAATTTTCCTCTCCTTTTCTTTCCTTTCCTTTCCTTTCCTTTGCTTTACTTTCCTTTCCTTTAATTCCTTTTAATTTCCTTCCCTTCCCTTTCCTTTCCTTTTCTTTTCTTTCCTTTACCTTAATTTTCCTCCTCTTTTCTTTCCTTTCTTTTAATTTCCTTTCCTTTCCTTTCCCTTTCCATTGCTTCTCTTTCCTTTCCTTTCCTTTCCTTGCCTTTCTTTTCTTTTCCTTTCCTCTCCTTTCTTTTCCTTTTCTTTCCTTTCGTTTCCTTCCCTTCCCTTTCCTTTTTTTTTCTTTCCTTTCCATTCCTTTACTTTCCTTTCCATTTCTTTCTTTCCTTTATTCTCTTTTCCTTTCCTTTCCTTTCCTTTCCTTTCCTTTCCTTTACCTTAATTTTCCTCTCCTTTCCTTTCCTTTCATTTCCTTTCCTTTGCTTTACTTTCCTTTCCTTTAATTTCTTTTAATTTCCTTTCCTTTCCTTTCCGTACCTTTGCTTTCGTTAATTTCCTTTCCTTTCCTTTCTTTTCCTTTTCTTTCCTTTCGCTTCCTTCCCTTCCCTTTCCTTTTCTTTTCTTTCCTTTCCTTTCCTTTCCATTCCTTTACTTTCCTTTCCATTTCTTTCTTTCCTTTATTCTCTTTTCCTTTCCTTTCCTTTCCTTTGCTTTCCTTTACCTTAATTTTCCTCTCCTTTTCTTTCCTTTCCTTTGCTTTCCTTTAATTTCTTTTAATTTCCTTTCCTTTCCTTTCCTTTCCTTTCCATTTCTTTCCTTTCCTTTCCTTTCCTTTCCTTTCCTTTCCTTTCATTTCCGTACCTTTCCTTTCGTTCCTTTCCTTTGCTTTCCTTTCCTTTCTTTAATTTCCCTTCCTTTTTTTCTTTCCTTTCCTTTCTTTCCTTTCCTTTCCTTTACCTTAATTTTCCTCTCCTTTTCTTTCCTTGCCATTCCTTTCCTTTAGATTGCTTTCCTTTCTTTTCCTTTAATTAAATTTCCTTTCATTTCCTTTCCTTTACTTTCCTTTCTTTTTTTTGCCATTCCTTTCCTTTCTATTCCTTTCCTTTTCTTTCCTTTCCTTTCCTTTCCTTCATTTCCTTTACTTTCCTTACCTTTCCTTTCCTTTTCTTTCCTTTCTTTTCCTTTCCATTCCTTTCCTTTCCTTTCCATTACTTTCCTTTCCATTGCTTTCCTTTCCTTTCATTTAGTTTATTTTCCTTTCATTTCCTTTTGCTTTCCTATCGTTTTCTTTCCTTTCCTTAATTTCCTCTGCTTTCCTTTCCATTTCTTTCATTTCCTTTTCTTTCCTTTCATTTCCTTTCCTTTCTTTTCCTTTCCATTGCTTTCCTTTCCATTCCTTACCTTTCATTTGATTTCCTTTCTTTTCATTTCCTTTCCATTCCTTTCTTTCTATTCCTTTCCTTTCCTTCCTTTCCTTTCCTTTAATTAAATTTCCTTTCATTTCCTTTCCTTTACTCTCCTTTCTTTTCCTTGCCATTCCTCTCCTTTCTATTCCTTTCCTTTCCTTTCCTTTCCTTTCCTTTCCTTTCATTTCATTTCCTTTCCTTTCCTATCCTTTCCCTTCCTTTCCTTTCCTTTTTTCCTTTCCTTTTTTTCTTTTCTTTCCTTTTTTTCCTTTCCTTTCCTTTCCTTTACCTTAATTTTCCTCTCCTTTTCTTTCCTTGCCATTCCTTTCCTTTAGATTGCTTTCCTTTCCTTTCCTTTAAATAAATTTCCTTTCATTTCCTTTCCTTTACTTTCCTTTCTTTTCCTTGCCATTCCTTTCCTTTCTATTCCTTTCCTTTTCTTTTCTTTCCTTTCCTTCATTTCCTCTACTCTCCTTTCCTTTCATTTCCATTACTTTCCTTTCCATTGCTTTCCTTTCCTTTCATTTAGTTTATTTTCCTTTCATTTCCTTTTGCTTTCCTTTCGTTTTCTTTCCTTTCCATAATTTCCTCTGCTTTCCTTTCCATTTCTTTCATTTCCTTTCCTTTCATTTCCTTTCCTTTCTTTTCCGTTCCATTGATTTCCTTTCCATTCCTTACCTTTCATTTCCTTTCCTTTCTTTTCATTTCCTTTCCATTCCTTTCTTTCTATTCCTTTCCTTTCCTTTAATTAAATTTCCTTTCATTTCCTTTCCTTTACTTTCCTTTCTTTTCCTTGCCATTCCTTTCCTTTCTATTCCTTTCCTTTCCTTTCCTTTCCTTTCCTTTCCTTTCCTTTCCTTTCCTTTCCTTTCATTTCATTTCCTTTCCTTTCCTTTCCTTTCCTATCCTTTCCCTTCCTTTCCTTTCCTTTTTTCTTTTCCTTTTTTTTTTCTTTCCTTTCCTTTTTTTCCTTTCCTTTCCTTTCCTTTACCTTAATATTCCTCTCCTTTTCTTTCCTTGCCATTCCTTTCCTTTAGATTGCTTTCCTTTCCTTTCCTTTAATTTCCTTTCACTTCCATTCCTTTCATTTCATTTCATTTACTTTCCTTTCGTTTCCCTTCTTTTCCTTTCCTTTCCATTCCTTTCCTTTCCATTGCTTTCCTTTCCTTTCCTTTCCTTTCCTTTCCTTTCCTTTCCTTTCATTTCCTTTCCTTTTATTTCCTTTCCTTTCTTTTCATTTCCCTTCGTTTCCTTTCTTTGCCTTTCCATTCCTTTCCTTTCCATTGCTCTCCTTTCCTTTCCTTTCCTTTCATTTCCTTTCCTTACCTTTTCTTTCGTTCCTTTCCTTTGCTTTCCTTAATTTCCTCACCTTTCCCTTCCTTTCCCTTCCTTTCCTTTCCTTTCCTTTCCTTTACTTTCATTTCCTTTCCTTTCTTTTCCTTCCCATTCCATTACTTTACTTCCCTTTGCTTTCCTTTCCTTTACCTTAATTTTCCTCTCCTTTTCTTCCCTTTCCTTTCCTTTGCTTTACTTTTTCGTTTCCTTTCGTTCCTTTCCTTTGCTTTCCTTTCCTTTCCTTAATTTCCTTTCCTTTCATTTCCTTTCCTTTCTTTTCCTTTCCGTTCCATTACTTTCCTTCCCTTTGCTTTCCTTTCCTTTACCTTAATTTTCCTCTCCTTTTCTTCCCTTTCCTTTCCTTTGCTTTACTTTACTTTCCTTTCGTTTCCTTTCGTTCCTTTCCTTTGCTTTCCTTTCCTTTCCTTAATTTCCTTTCCTTTCCTTTCATTTCCTTTCCTTTCTTTTACTTTCCTTTCCTTTCCATTCCTTGAGTTTCCTTTAATTTGCTTTCTTACCTTTCCTCTCTTTTCCTTTCCTTTCCTTTCCTTTACCTTAATTTTCCTCTCCTTTTCTTTCCTTTCGTTTCCTTTCTTTTCCTTTATTTTCCTTTCCTTTCCATTCCTTTCCTTTCCTTCCAATTCCTTTCCTTTCCTTTCCTTTCCTTTCAGTTCCTTTCCTTTCCTTTCTTTTCCTTTCCATTCCTTTCCTTTCCATTGCTTTCCTTTCCTTTCCTTTCCTTTCATTTCCTTTCCTTACCTTTTCTTTCGTTCCTTTCCTTTGCTTTCCTTAATTTCCTTTCCTTTCCTTTTCTTTCATTTCCTTTCCTTTCTTTTCCTTTCCATTCCATTACTTTCCTTTCCATTGCTTTCCTTGCCTTCCCTTTACTTTACTTTCGTTTCCTTGCCTTTCGTTCCTTTCCTTTGCTTTCCTTTCCTTAATTACCTTTCCTTTCCTTTCCTTTCATTTCCTTTCCTTTCTTTTCCTTCCCTTTCCTTTCCTTTCCTTTCCATTCCTTGACTTTCCTTTCCATTGCTTTCTTTCCTTTCCTCTCTTTTCCTTTTCTTTCCCTTCCTTTCCTTTCCTTACCTTTCCTTTCGTTCCTTTCCTTTGCTTTCCTTAATTTCCTGGCCTTTCCTTTCCTTTCATTCCCTTTCCTTTCCTTTCTTTTTCTTTCCCTTCCATTCCTTTACTTTCCTTTAAATCGCTTTGCTTTCCTTTCCTTTCCGTTCCTTTAATTTGATTTCCTTTTGCTTTCCTTCCTTTCCTTTCCTTTTCTTTCCTCTCCTTTTCTTGCCTTTCCTTAATTTCCTTTCCTTTCCTTTCCTTTCATTTCCCTTCCTTTCCTTTATTTGTCTTTCCATTGCTTTCCTCTCCTTTCCTATCCTTTCCCTTAATTTCCTTTCCTTTTTTTCCTTTCCTTTCCATTCCTTTCCTCTCATTTCCTTTATTTTCTTTTCCTTTTCCTTTCGTTTCCATTGCTTACCTTACCTTTCCTTTCCTTTCTTTTCCTTTCCATTCCTTTACTTTCCTTTCCTTTCATTTACTTTCCTTTCTTTTCTATTCCTGTACTTTCCTTTCCTTTCCTTTCCTTTCCTTTCCATTGGTTCTCTTTCCTTTCCTCTCCTTTCCATTTCTTTTCTTTCCTTTACCTTAATTTTCATCTTCTTTTCTTTCCTTTGTTTTAATTTCCTTTCCTTTCCTTTCCCTTTCCATTGCTTCTCTTTCCTTTCCTTTCCTTTCCTTTCCTTTCTTTTCCTTTCCTTTCTTTTCCTTTTCTTTCCTTTCGTTTCCTTTCCTTCCCGTTCCTTTCCTTTTTCTTTTCTTTCCTTTCCATTCCTTTACTTTCTTTTCCATTTCTTTCTTTCCTTTATTCTCTTTTCCTTTCCTTTCCTTTCCGTTACCTTAATTTTCCTCTCCTTTACTTTCCTTTCCTTTAATTTCTTTTAATTTCCTTTCCTTTCCTTTCCTTTCCTTTCCTTTCCTTTCCTTTCCTTTCCTTTCCTTTCCTTTCCTTTCTTTCCTTTCCTTTCTTTTCCTTTCCGTACCTTTCCTTTCGTTCCTTTCCTTTGCTTTCCTTTCCTTTCCTTAATTTCCTTGCCTTTCCTTTCCTTTCATTCCCTTTCCTTTCCTTTCTTTTCCTTTCCCTACCATTCCTTTACTTTCCTTTCCATTGCTTTCTTTCCTTTCCTCTCTTTTCCTTTCCTTTCCTTTCCTTTACCTTAATTTTCCTCTCCTTTTCTTTCCTTGCCATTCCTTTCCTTTAGATTGCTTTCCTTTCCTTTCCTTTAATTTCCTTTCACTTCCATTCCTTTCCTTTCATTTCATTACCTTTCTTTTCCTTTCCTTTCCATTCCTTTCTTTCCGTTGCTTTCCTTCCTTTCCTTTCCTTTCCTTTTCTTTCCTTTCTTTTCATTTCCTTAATCTCCTCTCCTTTCCTTTCCTTTCCGTTCCGTTCCTTTAATTTCCTTTCCTATCCTTTCCTTTCCTTTCCTTCCTTTCCTTTCCTTTCCTTTTCTTTCCTTTCCTTTCATTTCCTTAATCTCCTCTCCTTTCCTTTCCTTTCCTTTCCTTTCCTTTCCTTTCCTTCCTTTCCTTTCCTTTCATTTCATTTCCTTTCCTTTCGTTTCCCTTCTTTTCCTTTCCTTTCCATTCCTTTCCTTTCCATTGCTTTCCTTTCCTTTCTTTTCCTTTCCTTTCCTTTCATTTCCTTTCCTTTCATTTCCTTTCCTTTCGTTTCATTTCCTTTCGTTTCCTTTCTTTGCCTTTCCGTTCCTTTCCTTTCCATTGCTCTCCTTTCCTTTCCTTTCCTTTCCTTTCCTTTTCTTTCGTTCCTTTCCTTTGCTTTCCTTAAATTCCTCTCCTTTCCTTTCCTCTCCTTTCGTTTCCTTTCCTTTCATTTCCTTTCCTTTCTTTTCCTTTCCATTCCATTACTTTCCTTCCCTTTGCTTTCCTTTCCTTTACCTTAATTTTCCTCTCCTTTTCTTCCCTTTCCTTTCCTTTGCTTTACTTTACTTTCCTTTCGTTTGCTTTCGTTCCTTTCCTTTGCTTTCCTTTCCTTTCCTTAATTTCCTTTCCTTTCCTTTCATTTCCTTTCCTTTCTTTTACTTTCCTTTCCATTCCTTGAGTTGCCTGTAATTTGCTTTCTTTCCTTTCCTCTCTTTTCCTTTCCTTTCCTTTCCTTTACCTTAATTTTCCTCTCCTTTTCTTTCCTTTCGTTTCCTTTCTTTTCCTTTCTTTTCCTTTCCTTTCAGTTCCTTTCCTTTCCTTTCCTTTCTTTTCCTTTCCATTCCTTTCCTTTCCATTGCTTTCCTTTCCTTTCCCTTCATTTCCTTTCCTTACCTTTTCTTTCGTTCCTTTCCTTTCCTTAACTTCCTTTCCTTTCCTTTCCTTTCATTTCCTTTCCATTCTTTTCCTTTCCATTCCATTACTTTCCTTTCCATTGCTTTCCATGCCTTCCCTTTACTTTCCTTTCGTTTCCTTGCCTTTCGTTCCTTTCCTTTGCTTTCCTTTCCTTTCCTTAATTTCCTTTCCTTTCCTTTCATTTCCTTTCCTTTCTTTTCCTTTCCTTTCCTTTCCATTCCTTGACTTTCCTTTCCATTGCTTTCTTTCCTTTCCTCTCTTTTCCTTTCCATTCCTTTCCTTTACCTTAATTTTCCTCTCCTTTTCTTTCCTTTCTTTTAATTTTCTTTCCTTTAATTTCCTTTCCCTTCCTTTCCTTTCCTTACCTTTCCTTAATTTCCTGGCCTTTCCTTTCCTTTCATTCCCTTTCCTTTCCTTTCTTTTCCTTTCCTTTACTTTCCTTTCCTTTCCTTTCCTTTCCTTTCCTTCCTTTCCTTTCCTTTCCTTTTCTTTCCTTTCCTTTCATTTCCTTAATCTCCTCTCCTTTCCTTTCCTTTCCGTTCCGTTCCTTTAATTTCCTTTCCTATCCTTTCCTTTCCTTTCCTTCCTTTCCTTTCCTTTCCTTTTCTTTCCTTTCCTTTCATTTCCTTAATCTCCTCTCCTTTCCTTTCCTTTCCTTTCCTTTCCTTTCCTTCCTTTCCTTTCCTTTCCTCTCATTTCCTTTCCTTTCTTTTCCATTCCTGTACTTTCCTTTCCTTTCCTTTCCATTGGTTCTCTTTCCTTTCCTCTCCTTTCCTTTCTGTTCTTTTCTTTTCCTTTCCTTTTCTTTTCTTTCCTTTCCTTTCGTTTCCTTCCCTTCCCTTTCCTTTCCTTTTCTTTTCTTTCCTTTACCTTAATTTTCCTCTCCTTTTCTTTCCTTTTTTTAATTTCGTTTCTTTTCCATTCCTGTACTTTCCTTTCCTTTCTTTTCCATTGGTTCTCTTTCCTTTCCTCTCCTTTCCTTTCTGTTCTTTTCTTTTCCTTTCCTTTTCTTTCCTTTCCTTTCGTTCCCTTCCCTTCCCTTTCCTTTCCTTTTCTTTTCTTTCCTTTAGCTTAATTTTCCTCTCCTTTTCTTTCCTTTCTTTTAATTTCCTTTCCTTTCCTTTCCCTTTCCATTGCGTCTCTTTCCTTTCCTTTCCTTTCCTTTCTTTTCTTTTCCTTTCCTTTCTTTTCCTTTTCTTTCCTTTCGTTTCCTTCCCTTCCCGTTCCTTTCCTTTTTCTTTCCTTTCCTTTCCTTTCCTTTCCTTTCCTTTCTTTTTCTTTCCTTTCCTTTCATTTCCTTAATCTCCTCTCCTCTCCTTTCCTCTCCTTTCCTTTCCTTTCCTTTCCTTTCCTTTCATTTCATTTCCTTTCCTTTCGTTTCCCTTCTTTTCCTTTCCTTTCCATTCCTTTCCTTTCCATTGCTTTCCTTTACTTTCCTTTCCTTTCCTTTATTTTCATTTGCATTGCTTTCCTCTCCTTTCCTATCCTTTCCGTTCCTTGCCTTTAATTTCCTTTCCCTTTTTTCCTTTTTTTTCCATTCCTTTTCTCTCATTTCCTTTCCTTTATTTTCATTTCCATTGCTTTCCTCTCCTTTCCTATCCTTTCCGTTCCTTTCCTTTAATTTCCTTTTGCTTTCCTTCCTTTCCTTTCCTTTTCTTTCCTCTCCTTTTCTTTCCTTTCCTTAATTTCCTTTCCTTTCCTTTCCTTTCCTTTCCTTTCCTTTCCTTTCCTTTCCTTTCCTTTCCTTTCCTTTCCTTTCCTTTCATTTCCTTTCCTTTATTTTCCTTTCCATTGCTTTCCTCTCCTTTCCTATCCTTTCCGTTCCTTTCCTTTAATTTCCTTTCCTTTTTTTCCTTTCCTTTCCATTCCTTTCCTCTCATTTCTTTTCCTTTCTTTTCATTTCCTTTCCTTTCTTTTCCTTTCCTTTCCATTCCTTTACTTTCCTTTCCTTTCATTTCCTTTCCTTTTTTTTCCGTTCCTGTACTTTCCTTTCCTTTCCTTTACTTTCCATTGCTTCTCTTTCCTTTCCTCTCCTTTCCTTTCCTTTCTTTTCTTTTCTTTTGCTTTCCTTTTCTTTCCTTTCCTTTCGTTTCCTTCCCTTCCCTTTCCTTTCCTTTTATTTTCTTTCCTTTACCTTAATTTTCCTCCTCTTTTCTTTCCTTTCTTTTAATTTCCTTTCCTTTCCTTTCCCTTTCCATTGCTTCTCTTTCCTTTCCTTTCCTTTCCTTGCCTTTCTTTTCTTTTCCTTTCCTCTCCTTTCTTTTCCTTTTCTTTCCTTTCGTTTCCTTCCCTTCCCTTTCCTTTTTTTTTCTTTCCTTTCCATTCCTTTACTTTCCTTTCCATTTCTTTCTTTCCTTTATTCTCTTTTCCTTTCCTTTCCTTTCCTTTCCTTTCCTTTACCTTAATTTTCCTCTCCTTTCCTTTCCTTTCATTTCCTTTCCTTTGCTTTACTTTCCTTTCCTTTAATTTCTTTTAATTTCCTTTCCTTTCCTTTCCGTACCTTTGCTTTCGTTAATTTCCTTTCCTTTCCTTTCTTTTCCTTTTCTTTCCTTTCGCTTCCTTCCCTTCCCTTTCCTTTTCTTTTCTTTCCTTTCCTTTCCTTTCCATTCCTTTACTTTCCTTTCCATTTCTTTCTTTCCTTTATTCTCTTTTCCTTTCCTTTCCTTTCCTTTGCTTTCCTTTACCTTAATTTTCCTCTCCTTTTCTTTCCTTTCCTTTGCTTTCCTTTAATTTCTTTTAATTTCCTTTCCTTTCCTTTCCTTTCCTTTCCATTTCTTTCCTTTCCTTTCCTTTCCTTTCCTTTCCTTTCCTTTCATTTCCGTACCTTTCCTTTCGTTCCTTTCCTTTGCTTTCCTTTCCTTTCTTTAATTTCCCTTCCTTTTTTTCTTTCCTTTCCTTTCTTTCCTTTCCTTTCCTTTACCTTAATTTTCCTCTCCTTTTCTTTCCTTGCCATTCCTTTCCTTTAGATTGCTTTCCTTTCTTTTCCTTTAATTAAATTTCCTTTCATTTCCTTTCCTTTACTTTCCTTTCTTTTTTTTGCCATTCCTTTCCTTTCTATTCCTTTCCTTTTCTTTCCTTTCCTTTCCTTTCCTTCATTTCCTTTACTTTCCTTACCTTTCCTTTCCTTTTCTTTCCTTTCTTTTCCTTTCCATTCCTTTCCTTTCCTTTCCATTACTTTCCTTTCCATTGCTTTCCTTTCCTTTCATTTAGTTTATTTTCCTTTCATTTCCTTTTGCTTTCCTATCGTTTTCTTTCCTTTCCTTAATTTCCTCTGCTTTCCTTTCCATTTCTTTCATTTCCTTTTCTTTCCTTTCATTTCCTTTCCTTTCTTTTCCTTTCCATTGCTTTCCTTTCCATTCCTTACCTTTCATTTGATTTCCTTTCTTTTCATTTCCTTTCCATTCCTTTCTTTCTATTCCTTTCCTTTCCTTCCTTTCCTTTCCTTTAATTAAACTTCCTTTCATTTCCTTTCCTTTACTCTCCTTTCTTTTCCTTGCCATTCCTCTCCTTTCTATTCCTTTCCTTTCCTTTCCTTTCCTTTCCTTTCCTTTCCTTTCATTTCATTTCCTTTCCTTTCCTATCCTTTCCCTTCCTTTCCTTTCCTTTTTTCCTTTCCTTTTTTTCTTTTCTTTCCTTTTTTTCCTTTCCTTTCCTTTCCTTTACCTTAATTTTCCTCTCCTTTTCTTTCCTTGCCATTCCTTTCCTTTAGATTGCTTTCCTTTCCTTTCCTTTAAATAAATTTCCTTTCATTTCCTTTCCTTTACTTTCCTTTCTTTTCCTTGCCATTCCTTTCCTTTCTATTCCTTTCCTTTTCTTTTCTTTCCTTTCCTTCATTTCCTCTACTCTCCTTTCCTTTCATTTCCATTACTTTCCTTTCCATTGCTTTCCTTTCCTTTCATTTAGTTTATTTTCCTTTCATTTCCTTTTGCTTTCCTTTCGTTTTCTTTCCTTTCCTTAATTTCCTCTGCTTTCCTTTCCATTTCTTTCATTTCCTTTCCTTTCATTTCCTTTCCTTTCTTTTCCGTTCCATTGATTTCCTTTCCATTCCTTTCCTTTCATTTCCTTTCCTTTCTTTTACTTTCCTTTCCATTCCTTTCTTTCTATTCCTTTCCTTTCCTTTAATTAAATTTCCTTTCATTTCCTTTCCTTTACTTTCCTTTCTTTTCCTTGCCATTCCTTTCCTTTCTATTCCTTTCCTTTCCTTTCCTTTCCTTTCCTTTCCTTTCCTTTCCTTTCCTTTCCTTTCATTTCATTTCCTTTCCTTGCCTTTCCTTTCCTATCCTTTCCCTTCCTTTCCTTTCCTTTTTTCTTTTCCTTTTTTTTTTCTTTCCTTTCCTTTTTTTCCTTTCCTTTCCTTTCCTTTACCTTAATTTTCCTCTCCTTTTCTTTCCTTGCCATTCCTTTCCTTTAGATTGCTTTCCTTTCCTTTCCTTTAATTTCCTTTCACTTCCATTCCTTTCATTTCATTTCATTTACTTTCCTTTCGTTTCCTTTCTTTTCCTTTCCTTTCCATTCCTTTCCTTTCCATTGCTTTCCTTTCCTTTCCTTTCCTTTCCTTTCCTTTCCTTTCCTTTCATTTCCTTTCCTTTTATTTCCTTTCCTTTCTTTTCATTTCCCTTCGTTTCCTTTCTTTGCCTTTCCATTCCTTTCCTTTCCATTGCTCTCCTTTCCTTTCCTTTCCTTTCATTTCCTTTCCTTACCTTTTCTTTCGTTCCTTTCCTTTGCTTTCCTTAATTTCCTCACCTTTCCCTTCCTTTCCTTTCCTTTCCTTTCCTTTACTTTCATTTCCTTTCCTTTCTTTTCCTTCCCATTCCATTACTTTACTTCCCTTTGCTTTCCTTTCCTTTACCTTAATTTTCCTCTCCTTTTCTTCCCTTTCCTTTCCTTTGCTTTACTTTTTCGTTTCCTTTCGTTCCTTTCCTTTGCTTTCCTTTCCTTTCCTTAATTTCCTTTCCTTTCATTTCCTTTCCTTTCTTTTCCTTTCCGTTCCATTACTTTCCTTCCCTTTGCTTTCCTTTCCTTTACCTTAATTTTCCTCTCCTTTTCTTCCCTTTCCTTTCCTTTGCTTTACTTTACTTTCCTTTCGTTTCCTTTCGTTCCTTTCCTTTGCTTTCCTTTCCTTTCCTTAATTTCCTTTCCTTTCCTTTCCTTTCCTTTCCTTTCTTTTACTTTCCTTTCCTTTCCATTCCTTGAGTTTCCTTTAATTTGCTTTCTTACCTTTCCTCTCTTTTCCTTTCCTTTCCTTTCCTTTACCTTAATTTTCCTCTCCTTTTCTTTCCTTTCGTTTCCTTTCTTTTCCTTTATTTTCCTTTCCTTTCCATTCCTTTCCTTTCCTTCCAATTCCTTTCCTTTCCTTTCCTTTCCTTTCAGTTCCTTTCCTTTCCTTTCTTTTCCTTTCCATTCCTTTCCTTTCCATTGCTTTCCTTTCCTTTCCTTTCCTTTCATTTCCTTTCCTTACCTTTTCTTTCGTTCCTTTCCTTTGCTTTCCTTAATTTCCTTTCCTTTCCTTTTCTTTCATTTCCTTTCCTTTCTTTTCCTTTCCATTCCATTACTTTCCTTTCCATTGCTTTCCTTGCCTTCCCTTTACTTTACTTTCGTTTCCTTGCCTTTCGTTCCTTTCCTTTGCTTTCCTTTCCTTAATTACCTTTCCTTTCCTTTCCTTTCATTTCCTTTCCTTTCTTTTCCTTCCCTTTCCTTTCCTTTCCTTTCCATTCCTTGACTTTCCTTTCCATTGCTTTCTTTCCTTTCCTCTCTTTTCCTTTTCTTTCCCTTCCTCTCCTTTCCTTACCTTTCCTTTCGTTCCTTTCCTTTGCTTTCCTTAATTTCCTGGCCTTTCCTTTCCTTTCATTCCCTTTCCTTTCCTTTCTTTTTCTTTCCCTTCCATTCCTTTACTTTCCTTTAAATCGCTTTGCTTTCCTTTCCTTTCCGTTCCTTTAATTTGATTTCCTTTTGCTTTCCTTCCTTTCCTTTCCTTTTCTTTCCTCTCCTTTTCTTGCCTTTCCTTAATTTCCTTTCCTTTCCTTTCCTTTCATTTCCCTTCCTTTCCTTTATTTGTCTTTCCATTGCTTTCCTCTCCTTTCCTATCCTTTCCCTTAATTTCCTTTCCTTTTTTTCCTTTCCTTTCCATTCCTTTCCTCTCATTTCCTTTATTTTCTTTTCCTTTTCCTTTCGTTTCCATTGCTTACCTTACCTTTCCTTTCCTTTCTTTTCCTTTCCATTCCTTTACTTTCCTTTCCTTTCATTTACTTTCCTTTCTTTTCTATTCCTGTACTTTCCTTTCCTTTCCTTTCCTTTCCTTTCCATTGGTCCTCTTTCCTTTCCTCTCCTTTCCATTTCTTTTCTTTCCTTTACCTTAATTTTCATCTTCTTTTCTTTCCTTTGTTTTAATTTCCTTTCCTTTCCTTTCCCTTTCCATTGCTTCTCTTTCCTTTCCTTTCCTTTCCTTTCCTTTCCTTTCTTTTCCTTTCCTTTCTTTTCCTTTTCTTTCCTTTCGTTTCCTTTCCTTCCCGTTCCTTTCCTTTTTCTTTTCTTTCCTTTCCATTCCTTTACTTTCTTTTCCATTTCTTTCTTTCCTTTATTCTCTTTTCCTTTCCTTTCCTTTCCGTTACCTTAATTTTCCTCTCCTTTACTTTCCTTTCCTTTAATTTCTTTTAATTTCCTTTCCTTTCCTTTCCTTTCCTTTCCTTTCCTTTCCTTTCCTTTCTTTCCTTTCCTTTCTTTTCCTTTCCGTACCTTTCCTTTCGTTCCTTTCCTTTGCTTTCCTTTCCTTTCCTTAATTTCCTTGCCTTTCCTTTCCTTTCATTCCCTTTCCTTTCCTTTCTTTTCCTTTCCCTACCATTCCTTTACTTTCCTTTCCATTGCTTTCTTTCCTTTCCTCTCTTTTCCTTTCCTTTCCTTTCCTTTACCTTAATTTTCCTCTCCTTTTCTTTCCTTGCCATTCCTTTCCTTTAGATTGCTTTCCTTTCCTTTCCTTTAATTTCCTTTCACTTCCATTCCTTTCCTTTCATTTCATTACCTTTCTTTTCCTTTCCTTTCCATTCCTTTCTTTCCGTTGCTTTCCTTCCTTTCCTTTCCTTTCCTTTTCTTTCCTTTCTTTTCATTTCCTTAATCTCCTCTCCTTTCCTTTCCTTTCCGTTCCGTTCCTTTAATTTCCTTTCCTATCCTTTCCTTTCCTTTCCTTCCTTTCCTTTCCTTTTCTTTCCTTTCCTTTCATTTCCTTAATCTCCTCTCCTTTCCTTTCCTTTCCTTTCCTTTCCTTTCCTTTCCTTCCTTTCCTTTCCTTTCATTTCATTTCCTTTCCTTTCGTTTCCCTTCTTTTCCTTTCCTTTCCATTCCTTTCCTTTCCATTGCTTTCCTTTCCTTTCTTTTCCTTTCCTTTCCTTTCATTTCCTTTCCTTTCATTTCCTTTCCTTTCGTTTCATTTCCTTTCGTTTCCTTTCTTTGCCTTTCCGTTCCTTTCCTTTCCATTGCTCTCCTTTCCTTTCCTTTCCTTTCCTTTCCTTTTCTTTCGTTCCTTTCCTTTGCTTTCCTTAAATTCCTCTCCTTTCCTTTCCTCTCCTTTCGTTTCCTTTCCTTTCATTTCCTTTCCTTTCTTTTCCTTTCCATTCCATTACTTTCCTTCCCTTTGCTTTCCTTTCCTTTACCTTAATTTTCCTCTCCTTTTCTTCCCTTTCCTTTCCTTTGCTTTACTTTACTTTCCTTTCGTTTGCTTTCGTTCCTTTCCTTTGCTTTCCTTTCCTTTCCTTAATTTCCTTTCCTTTCCTTTCATTTCCTTTCCTTTCTTTTACTTTCCTTTCCATTCCTTGAGTTGCCTGTAATTTGCTTTCTTTCCTTTCCTCTCTTTTCCTTTCCTTTCCTTTCCTTTACCTTAATTTTCCTCTCCTTTTCTTTCCTTTCGTTTCCTTTCTTTTCCTTTCTTTTCCTTTCCTTTCAGTTCCTTTCCTTTCCTTTCCTTTCTTTTCCTTTCCATTCCTTTCCTTTCCATTGCTTTCCTTTCCTTTCCTTTCATTTCCTTTCCTTACCTTTTCTTTCGTTCCTTTCCTTTCCTTAACTTCCTTTCCTTTCCTTTCCTTTCATTTCCTTTCCATTCTTTTCCTTTCCATTCCATTACTTTCCTTTCCATTGCTTTCCATGCCTTCCCTTTACTTTCCTTTCGTTTCCTTGCCTTTCGTTCCTTTCCTTTCCTTTCCTTTCCTTTCCTTAATTTCCTTTCCTTTCCTTTCATTTCCTTTCCTTTCTTTTCCTTTCCTTTCCTTTCCATTCCTTGACTTTCCTTTCCATTGCTTTCTTTCCTTTCCTCTCTTTTCCTTTCCATTCCTTTCCTTTACCTTAATTTTCCTCTCCTTTTCTTTCCTTTCTTTTAATTTTCTTTCCTTTAATTTCCTTTCCCTTCCTTTCCTTTCCTTACCTTTCCTTAATTTCCTGGCCTTTCCTTTCCTTTCATTCCCTTTCCTTTCCTTTCTTTTCCTTTCCTTTAATTTCCTTTCCTATCCTTTCCTTTCCTTTCCTTCCTTTCCTTTCCTTTCCTTTTCTTTCCTTTCCTTTCATTTCCTTAATCTCCTCTCCTTTCCTTTCCTTTCCGTTCCGTTCCTTTAATTTCCTTTCCTATCCTTTCCTTTCCTTTCCTTCCTTTCCTTTCCTTTCCTTTTCTTTCCTTTCCTTTCATTTCCTTAATCTCCTCTCCTTTCCTTTCCTTTCCTTTCCTTTCCTTCCTTTCCTTTCCTTTCCTCTCATTTCCTTTCCTTTCTTTTCCATTCCTGTACTTTCCTTTCCTTTCCTTTCCATTGGTTCTCTTTCCTTTCCTCTCCTTTCCTTTCTGTTCTTTTCTTTTCCTTTCCTTTTCTTTTCTTTCCTTTCCTTTCGTTTCCTTCCCTTCCCTTTCCTTTCCTTTTCTTTTCTTTCCTTTACCTTAATTTTCCTCTCCTTTTCTTTCCTTTTTTTTAATTTCGTTTCTTTTCCATTCCTGTACTTTCCTTTCCTTTCTTTTCCATTGGTTCTCTTTCCTTTCCTCTCCTTTCCTTTCTGTTCTTTTCTTTTCCTTTCCTTTTCTTTCCTTTCCTTTCGTTCCCTTCCCTTCCCTTTCCTTTCCTTTTCTTTTCTTTCCTTTAGCTTAATTTTCCTCTCCTTTTCTTTCCTTTCTTTTAATTTCCTTTCCTTTCCTTTCCCTTTCCATTGCGTCTCTTTCCTTTCCTTTCCTTTCCTTTCTTTTCTTTTCCTTTCCTATCCTTTCCTTTTCTTTCCTTTCGTTTCCTTCCCTTCCCGTTCCTTTCCTTTTTCTTTCCTTTCCTTTCCTTTCCTTTCCTTTCCTTTAATTTCTTTTTCTTTCCTTTCCTTTCATTTCCTTTACTTTCCTCTCCTTTCCTCTCCTTTCCTTTCCTTTCCTTTCCTTTCCTTTCATTTCATTTCCTTTCCTTTCGTTTCCCTTCTTTTCCTTTCCTTTCCTTTCCTTTCCTTTCCATTCCTTTCCTTTACTTTCCTTTCCTTTCCTTTATTTTCATTTGCATTGCTTTCCTCTCCTTTCCTATCCTTTCCGTTCCTTGCCTTTAATTTCCTTTCCCTTTTTTCCTTTTTTTTCCATTCCTTTTCTCTCATTTCCTTTCCCTTATTTTCATTTCCATTGCTTTCCTCTCCTTTCCTATCCTTTCCGTTCCTTTCCTTTAATTTCCTTTTGCTTTCCTTCCTTTCCTTTCCTTTTCTTTCCTCTCCTTTTCTTTCCTTTCCTTAATTTCCTTTCCTTTCCTTTCCTTTCCTTTCCTTTCCTTTCCTTTCCTTTCCTTTCCTTTCCTTTCCTTTCCTTTCCTTTCATTTCCTTTCCTTTATTTTCCTTTCCATTGCTTTCCTCTCCTTTCCTATCCTTTCCGTTCCTTTCCTTAAATTTCCTTTCCTTTTTTTCCTTTCCTTTCCATTCCTTTCCTCTCATTTCTTTTCCTTTCTTTTCATTTCCTTTCCTTTCTTTTCCTTTCCTTTCCATTCCTTTACTTTCCTTTCCTTTCATTTCCTTTCCTTTCTTTTCCTTTCCATTCCTGTACTTTCCTTTCCTTTCCTTTACTTTCCATTGCTTCTCTTTCCTTTCCTCTCCTTTCCTTTCCTTTCTTTTCTTTTCTTTTGCTTTCCTTTTCTTTCCTTTCCTTTCGTTTCCTTCCCTTCCCTTTCCTTTCCTTTTATTTTCTTTCCTTTACCTTAATTTTCCTCTCCTTTTCTTTCCTTCCTTTCCTTTCCCTTTCCATTGCTTCTCTTTCCTTTGCTTTCCTTTCCTTTCCTTTCTTTTCTTTTCCTTTCCGCCCCTTTCTTTTCCTTTTCTTTCCTTTCGTTTCCTTCCCTTCCCTTTCCTTTTCTTTTCTTTCCTTTCCTTTCCATTCCTTTACTTTCCTTTCCATTTCTTTCTTTCCTTTATTCTCCTTTCCTTTCCTTTCCTTTCCTTTCCTGTACCTTAATTTTCCTCTCCTTTTCTTTCCTTTCCTTTCCTTTGGTTTACTTTCCTTTCCTTTAATTGCTTTTAATTTCCTTTCCTTTCGTTTCCGTACCTTTCCTTTCCTTTCCTTTCTTTTCCTTTTCTTTCCTTTCGTTTCCTTCCCTTCCCTTTCCTTTCCTTTTCTTTTCTTTCCTTTCCTTTCCATTCCTTTACTTTCCTTTCCATTTCTTTCTTTCCTTTATTCTCTTTTCCTTTTCTTTCCTTTCCTTTCCTTTCCTTTCCTTTACCTTAATTTTCCTCTCCTTTTCTTTCCTTTCCTTTCCTTTGCTTTACTTTCCTTTCTTTTAATTTCCTTTCCTTTCCTTTCCGTACCTTTCCTTTCATTCCTTTCCTTTGCTTTCCTTTCCTTTCTTTAATTTCCTTGCCTTTCCTTTCCTTTCATTCCCTTTCCTTTCCGTTCTTTTCCTTTTCCTACCATTCCTTTACTTTCCTTTCCATTGCTTTCTTTCCTTTCCTCTCCTTTCCTTTCCTTTCCTTTCCTTTACCTTAATTTTCCTCTCCTTTTCTTTCCTTTCCTTTCCTTTGCTTCACTTTCCTTGTCTTTAATTTCTTTTAATTTCCTTTCCTTTCCGTACCTTTCCTTTCCGTTCCTTTCCTTTAATTTCCTTTTGATTTCCTTCCTTCCCTTTCCTTTCATTTCTTTTCCTTTACTTTCCTTTCTTTTCCTTGCCATTCCTTTCCTTTCTATTCCTTTCCTTTCCTTTCATTTCATTTCCTTTCCTTTCCTATCCTTTCCCTTCCTTTCCTATTTTCCTTTCCTTTTTTTCTTTCCTTTCCTTTCTTTCCTTTCCTTTCCTTTACCTTAATTTTCCTCTCCTTTTCTTTCCTTGCCATTCTTTTCCTTTAGATTGCTTTCCTTTCTTTTCCTTTAAATAAATTTCCTTTCATTTCCTTTCCTTTCTTTTCATTTCCTTTCGTTTCCTTTCTTTGCCTTTCCATTCCTTTCCTTTCCATTGCTCTCCTTTCCTTTCCTTTCCTTTCATTTCCTTTCCTTACCTTTTCTTTCGTTCCTTTCCTTTGCTTTCCTTAATTTCCTCACCTTTCCCTTCCTTTCCTTTCCTTTCCTTTCCTTTCCTTTCATTTCCTTTCCTTTCTTTTCCTTCCCATTCCATTACTTTACTTCCCTTTGCTTTCCTTTCCTTTACCTTAATTTTCCTCTCCTTTTCTTCCCTTTCCTTTCCTTTGCTTTACTTTTTCGTTTCCTTTCGTTCCTTTCCTTTGCTTTCCTTTCCTTTCCTTAATTTCCTTTCCTTTCATTTCCTTTCCTTTCTTTTCCTTTCCGTTCCATTACTTTCCTTCCCTTTGCTTTCCTTTCCTTTACCTTAATTTTCCTCTCCTTTTCTTCCCTTTCCTTTCCTTTGCTTTACTTTACTTTCCTTTCGTTTCCTTTCGTTCCTTTCCTTTGCTTTCCTTTCCTTTCCTTAATTTCCTTTCCTTTCATTTCCTTTCCTTTCTTTTCCTTTCCGTTCCATTACTTTCCTTCCCTTTGCTTTCCTTTCCTTTACCTTAATTTTCCTCTCCTTTTCTTCCCTTTCCTTTCCTTTGCTTTACTTTACTTTCCTTTCGTTTCCTTTCGTTCCTTTCCTTTGCTTTCCTTTCCTTTCCTTAATTTCCTTTCCTTTCCTTTCATTTCCTTTCCTTTCTTTTACTTTCCTTTCCTTTCCATTCCTTGAGTTTCCTTAATTTGCTTTCTTACCTTTCCTCTCTTTTCCTTTCCTTTCCTTTCCTTTACCTTAATTTTCCTCTCCTTTTCTTTCCTTTCGTTTCCTTTCTTTTCCTTTATTTTCCTTTCCTTTCCATTCCTTTCCTTTCCTTCCAATTCCTTTCCTTTCCTTTCCTTTCCTTTCCTTTCAGTTCCTTTCCTTTCCTTTCTTTTCCTTTCCATTCCTTTCCTTTCCATTGCTTTCCTTTCCTTTCCTTTCCTTTCCTTTCATTACCTTTCCTTACCTTTTCTTTCGTTCCTTTCCTTTGCTTTCCTTAATTTCCTTTCCTTTCCTTTCCTTTTCTTTCATTTCCTTTCCTCTCTTTTCCTTTCCATTCCATTACTTTCCTTTCCATTGCTTTCCTTGCCTTCCCTTTACTTTCCTTTCGTTTCCTTGCCTTTCGTTCCTTTCCTTTGCTTTCCTTTCCTTAATTTCCTTTCCTTTCCTTTCCTTTCATTTCCTTTCCTTTCTTTTCCTTCCCTTTCCTGTCCTTTCCTTTCCATTCCTTGACTTTCCTTTCCATTGCTTTCTTTCCTTTCCTCTCTTTTCCTTTTCTTTCCCTTCCTCTCCTTTCCTTACCTTTCCTTTCGTTCCTTTCCTTTGCTTTCCTTAATTTCCTGGCCTTTCCTTTCCTTTCATTCCCTTTCCTTTCCTTTCTTTTTCTTTCCCTTCCATTCCTTTACTTTCCTTTAAATCGCTTTGCTTTCCTTTCCTTTCCGTTCCTTTAATTTGATTTCCTTTTGCTTTCCTTCCTTTCCTTTCCTTTTCTTTCCTCTCCTTTTCTTGCCTTTCCTTAATTTCCTTTCCTTTCCTTTCCTTTCATTTCCCTTCCTTTCCTTTATTTGTCTTTCCATTGCTTTCCTCTCCTTTCCTATCCTTTCCCTTAATTTCCTTTCCTTTTTTTCCTTTCCTTTCCATTCCTTTCCTCTCATTTCCTTTATTTTCTTTTCCTTTTCCTTTCGTTTCCATTGCTTACCTTACCTTTCCTTTCCTTTCTTTTCCTTTCCATTCCTTTACTTTCCTTTCCTTTCATTTCCTTTCCTTTCTTTTCTATTCCTGTACTTTCCTTTCCTTTCCTTTCCTTTCCATTGGTTCTCTTTCCTTTCCTCTCCTTTCCATTTCTTTTCTTTCCTTTACCTTAATTTTCCTCTTCTTTTCTTTCCTTTCTTTTAATTTCCTTTCCTTTCCTTTCCCTTTCCATTGCTTCTCTTTCCTTTCCTTTCCTTTCCTTTCCTTTCTTTTCCTTTCCTTTCTTTTCCTTTTCTTTCCTTTCGTTTCCTTTCCTTCCCGTTCCTTTCCTTTTTCTTTTCTTTCCTTTCCATTCCTTTACTTTCCTTTCCATTTCTTTCTTTCTTTTATTCTCTTTTCCTTTCCTTTCCTTTCCGTTACCTTAATTTTCCTCTCCTTTACTTTCCTTTCCTTTAATTTCTTTTAATTTCCTTTCCTTTCCTTTCCTTTCCTTTCCTTTCCTTTCCTTTCCTTTCCTTTCCTTTCCTTTCCTTTCCTTTCTTTCCTTTCCTTTCTTTTCCTTTCCGTACCTTTCCTTTCGTTCCTTTCCTTTGCTTTCCTTTCCTTTCCTTAATTTCCTTGCCTTTCCTTTCCTTTCATTCCCTTTCCTTTCCTTTCTTTTCCTTTCCCTACCATTCCTTTACTTTCCTTTCCATTGCTTTCTTTCCTTTCCTCTCTTTTCCTTTCCTTTCCTTTCCTTTACCTTAATTTTCTTCTCCTTTTCTTTCCTTGCCATTCCTTTCCTTTAGATTGCTTTCCTTTCCTTTCCTTTAATTTCCTTTCACTTCCATTCCTTTCCTTTCATTTCATTACCTTTCTTTTCCTTTCCTTTTCATTCCTTTCTTTCCGTTGCTTTCCTTCCTTTCCTTTCCTTTCCTTTCCTTTCCTTTTCTTTCCTTTCTTTTCATTTCCTTAATCTCCTCTCCTTTCCTTTCCTTTCCGTTCCGTTCCTTTAATTTCCTTTCCTATCCTTTCCTTTTCTTTCCTTCCTTTCCTTTCCTTTCCTTTTCTTTCCTTTCCTTTCATTTCCTTAATCTCCTCTCCTTTCCTTTCCTTTCCTGTCCTTTCCTTTCCTTCCTTTCCTTTCCTTTCATTTCATTTCCTTTCCTTTCGTTTCCCTTCTTTTCCTTTCCTTTCCATTCCTTTCCTTTCCATTGCTTTCCTTTCCTTTCTTTTCCTTTCCTTTCCTTTCATTTCCTTTCCTTTCATTTCCTTTCCTTTCGTTTCATTTCCTTTCGTTTCCTTTCTTTGCCTTTCCGTTCCTTTCCTTTCCATTGCTCTCCTTTCCTTTCCTTTCCTTTCCTTTTCTTTCGTTCCTTTCCTTTGCTTTCCTTAAATTCCTCTCCTTTCCTTTCCTCTCCTTTCGTTTCCTTTCCTTTCATTTCCTTTCCTTTCTTTTCCTTTCCATTCCATTACTTTCCTTCCCTTTGCTTTCCTTTCCTTTACCTTAATTTTCCTCTCCTTTTCTTCCCTTTCCTTTCCTTTGCTTTACTTTACTTTCCTTTCGTTTGCTTTCGTTCCTTTCCTTTGCTTTCCTTTCCTTTCCTTAATTTCCTTTCCTTTCCTTTCATTTCCTTTCCTTTCTTTTACTTTCCTTTCCATTCCTTGAGTTTCCTTTAATTTGCTTTCTTTCCTTTCCTCTCTTTTCCTTTCCTTTCCTTTCCTTTACCTTAATTTTCCTCTCCTTTTCTTTCCTTTCGTTTCCTTTTTTTTCCTTTCTTTTCCTTTCCTTTCAGTTCCTTTCCTTTCCTTTCCTTTCTTTTCCTTTCCATTCCTTTCCTTTCCATTGCTTTCCTTTCCTTTCCCTACATTTCCTTTCCTTACCTTTTCTTTCGTTCCTTTCCTTTCCTTAACTTCCTTTCCTTTCCTTTCCTTTCATTTCCTTTCCATTCTTTTCCTTTCCATTCCATTACTTTCCTTTCCATTGCTTTCCTTGCCTTCCCTTTACTTTCCTTTCGTTTCCTTGCCTTTCGTTCCTTTCCTTTGCTTTCCTTTCCTTTCCTTAATTTCCTTTCCTTTCCTTTCATTTCCTTTCCTTTCTTTTCCTTTCCTTTCCTTTCCATTCCTTGACTTTCCTTTCCATTGCTTTCTTTCCTTTCCTCTCTTTTCCTTTCCATTCCTTTCCTTTACCTTAATTTTCCTCTCCTTTTCTTTCCTTTCTTTTAATTTTCTTTCCTTTAATTTCCTTTCCCTTCCTTTCCTTTCCTTACCTTTCCTTACCTTTCCTTTCGTTCCTTTCCTTTGCTTTCCTTAATTTCCTGGCCTTTCCTTTCCTTTCATTCCCTTTCCTTTCCTTGCTTTTTCTTTCCCTTCCATTCCTTTACTTTCCTTTAAATCGCTTTGCTTTCCTTTCCTTTCCGTTCCTTTCCTTAATATCCTTTCCTTTCCTTTCCTTTCCTTTCCTTTCCTTTCATTTCCCTTCCTTTCCTTTATCTTCCTTTCCATTGCTTTCCTCTCCTTTTCTATCCTTTCCCTTAATTTCCTTTCCTTTTTTTCCTTTCTTCTCCATTCCTTTCCTCTCATTTCCTTTCCTTTCTTTTCCATTCCTGTACTTTCCTTTCCTTTCCATTGGTTCTCTTTCCTTTCCTCTCCTTTCCTTTCTGTTCTTTTCTTTTCCTTTCCTTTTCTTTCCTTTCCTTTCCTTTCCTTTCGTTTCCTTCCCTTCCCTTTCCTTTCCTTTTCTTTTCTTTCCTTTACCTTAATTTTCCTCTCCTTTTCTTTCCTTTCTTTTAATTTCGTTTCTTTTCCATTCCTGTACTTTCCTTTCCTTTCTTTTCCATTGGTTCTCTTTCCTTTCCTCTCCTTTCCTTTCTGTTCTTTTCTTTTCCTTTCCTTTTCTTTCCTTTCCTTTCCTTTCGTTCCCTTCCCTTCCCTTTCCTTTCCTTTTCTTTTCTTTCCTTTCTTTTAATTTCCTTTCCTTTCCTTTCCCTTTCCATTGCTTCTCTTTCCTTTCCTTTCCTTTCCTTTCTTTTCTTTTCCTTTCCTTTCTTTTCCTTTTCTTTCCTTTCCTTTCCTTTCCTTTCTTTTCTTTTCCTTTCCTTTCTTTTCCTTTTCTTTCCTTTCGTTTCCTTCCCTTCCCTTTCCTTTCCTTTTCTTTTCTTTCCTTTCCTTTCCTTCCCTTTCCTTTCCTTTCCTTTCTTTTCTTTTCCTTTCCTTTCTTTTCCTTTTCTTTCCTTTCCTTTCCTTTCCTTTCTTTTCTTTTCCTTTCCTTTCTTTTCCTTTTCTTTCCTTTCGTTTCCTTCCCTTCCCGTTCCTTTCCTTTTTCTTTCCTTTCCTTTCCTTTCCTCTCTTTTCCTTTCCTTTCCTTTCCTTTACCTTAATTTTCCTCTCATTTCCTTTCCTTTCTTTTCCATTCCTGTACTTTCCTTTCCTTTCCATTGGTTCTCTTTCCTTTCCTCTCCTTTCCTTTCTGTTCTTTTCTTTTCCTTTCCTTTTCTTTCCTTTCCTTTCCTTTCCTTTCGTTTCCTTCCCTTCCCTTTCCTTTCCTTTTCTTTTCTTTCCTTTACCTTAATTTTCCTCTCCTTTTCTTTCCTTTCTTTTAATTTCGTTTCTTTTCCATTCCTGTACTTTCCTTTCCTTTCTTTTCCATTGGTTCTCTTTCCTTTCCTCTCCTTTTCTTTCCTTTCTTTTAATTTCCTTTCCTTTCCTTTCCCTTTCCATTGCTTCTCTTTCCTTTCCTTTCCTTTCCTTTCTTTTCTTTTCCTTTCCTTTCTTTTCCTTTTCTTTCCTTTCGTTTCCTTCCCTTCCCGTTCCTTTCCTTTTTCTTTCCTTTCCTTTCCTTTCCTTTCCTTTCCTTTCCTTTCCTTTTCTTTCCTTTCCTTTCATTTCCTTAATCTTCTCTCCTCTCCTTTCCTCTCCTTTCCTTTCCTTTCCTTTCCTTTCCTTTCCTTCCTTTCCTTTCCTTTCATTTCCTTTCCTTTCGTTTCCCTTCTTTTCCTTTCCTTTCCATTCCTTTCCTTTCCATTGCTTTCCTTTACTTTCCTTTCCTTTCCTTTATTTTCATTTGCATTGCTTTCCTCTCCTTTCCTATCCTTTCCGTTCCTTGCCTTTAATTTCCTTTCCCTTTTTTCCTTTTTTTTCCATTCCTTTTCTCTCATTTCCTTTCCCTTATTTTCATTTCCATTGCTTTCCTCTCCTTTCCTATCCTTTCCGTTCCTTTCCTTTAGTTTCCTTTTGCTTTCCTTCCTTTCCTTTCCTTTTCTTTCCTCTCCTTTTCTTTCCTTTCCTTAATTTCCTTTCCTTTCCTTTCCTTTCCTTTCCTTTCCTTTCCTTTCCTTTCCTTTCCTTTCCTTTCCTTTCATTTCCTTTCCTTTCCTTTCCTTTCATTTCCTTTCCTTTATTTTCATTTCCATTGCTTTCCTCTCCTTTCCTATCCTTTCCGTTCCTTTCCTTAAATTTCCTTTCCTTTTTTTCCTTTCCTTTCCATTCCTTTCCTCTCATTTCTTTTCCTTTCTTTTCATTTCCTTTCCTTTCTTTGCTTTCCTTTCCATTCCTTTACTTTCCATTCCTTTCATTTCCTTTCCTTTTTTTTCCGTTCCTGTACTTTCCTTTCCTTTCCTTTACTTTCCATTGCTTCTCTTTCCTTTCCTCTCCTTTCCTTTCCTTTCTTTTCTTTTGCTTTCCTTTTCTTTCCTTTCCTTTCGTTTCCTTCCCTTCCCTTTCCTTTCCTTTTATTTTCTTTCCTTTACCTTAATTTTCCTCTCCTTTTCTTTCCTTTCTTTTAATTTCCTTTCCTTCCTTTCCCTTTCCTTTGCTTCTCTTTCCTTTCCTTTCCTTTCCTTTCCTTTCCTTTCTTTTCTTTCCCTTTCCTTTCCTTTTCTTTCCTTTCGTTTCCTTCCCTTCCCGTTCCTTTCCTTTTTCTTTTCTTTCCTTTCTTTCCATTCCTTTACTTTCCTTTCCATTTCTTTCTTTCCTTTATTCTCTTTTCCTTTCCTTTCCTTTCCTTTACCTTAATTTTCCTCTCCTTTTCTTTCCTTTCCTTTCCTTTGCTTTACTTTCCTTTCCTTTAATTTCTTTTAATTTCCTTTCCCTTCCTTTCCTTTCCTTTCCTTTCCTTTCCGTACCTTTCCTTTCGTTCCTTTCCTTTGCTTTCCTTTCCTTTCCTTTCATTCCCTTTCCTTTCCTTTTTTTTCCTTTCGCTACCATTCCTTTACTTTCCTTTCCATTGCTTTCTTTCCTTTCCTCTCTTTTCCTTTCCTTTCCTTTCCTTTACCTTAATTTTCCTCTCCTTTTCTTTCCTTTCCTTTCCTTTGCTTTACTTTCCTTTCCTTTAATTTCTTTTAATTTCCTTCCCTTCCCTTTCCTTTCCTCCCCTTTTCTTTCCTTTCTTTTAATTTCCCTTCCTTTCCTTTCCCTTTCCATTGCTTCTCTTTCCTTTGCTTTCCTTTCCTTTCCTTTCTTTTCTTTTCCTTTCCGTCCCTTTCTTTTCCTTTTCTTTCCTTTCGTTTCCTTCCCTTCCCTTTCCTTTTCTTTTCTTTCCTTTCCTTTCCATTCCTTTACTTTCCTTTCCATTTCTTTCTTTCCTTTATTCTCCTTTCCTTTCCTTTCCTTTCCTTTCCTGTACCTTAATTTTCCTCTCCTTTTCTTTCCTTTCCTTTCCTTTCCTTTGGTTTACTTTCCTTTCCTTTAATTGCTTTTAATTTCCTTTCCTTTCGTTTCCGTACCTTTCCTTTCCTTTCCTTTCTTTTCCTTTTCTTTCCTTTCGTTTCCTTCCCTTCCCTTTCCTTTCCTTTTCTTTTCTTTCCTTTCCTTTCCTTTCCATTCATTTACTTTCCTTTCCATTTCTTTCTTTCCTTTATTCTCTTTTCCTTTCCTTTCCTTTCCTTTCCTTTACCTTAATTTTCCTCTCGTTTTCTTTCCTTTCCTTTCCTTTGCTTTACTTTCCTTTCTTTTAATTTCCTTTCCTTTCCTTTCCGTACCTTTCCTTTCATTCCTTTCCTTTGCTTTCCTTTCCTTTCTTTAATTTCCTTGCCTTTCCTTTTCTTTCATTCCCTTTCCTTTCCGTTCTTTTCCTTTTCCTACCATTCCTTTACTTTCCTTTCCATTGCTTTCTTTCCTTTCCTCTCCTTTCCTTTCCTCTCCTTTCCTTTACCTTAATTTTCCTCTCCTTTTCTTTCCTTTCCTTTCCTTTGCTTCACTTTCCTTGTCTTTAATTTCTTTTAATTTCCTTTCCTTTCCGTACCTTTCCTTTCCGTTCCTTTCCTTTAATTTCCTTTTGATTTCCTTCCTTCCCTTTCCTTTCATTTCTTTTCCTTTACTTTCCTTTCTTTTCCTTGCCATTCCTTTCCTTTCTATTCCTTTCCTTTCCTTTCATTTCCTTTCCTTTCCTTTCCTATCCTTTCCCTTCCTTTCCTTTCCTTTTTTCCTTTCCTTTTTTTCTTTCCTTTCCTTTCTTTCCTTTCCTTTCCTTTACCTTAATTTTCCTCTCCTTTTCTTTCCTTGCCATTCCTTTCCTTTAGATTGCTTTCCTTTCTTTTCCTTTAAATAAATTTCCTTTCATTTCCTTTCCTTTACTTTCCTTTCTTTTCCTTGCCATTCCTTTCCTTTCTATTCCTTTCCTTTTCTTTTCTTTCCTTTCCTTCATTTCCTCTACTTTCCTTTCCTTTCATTTCCATTACTTTCCTTTCCATTGCTTTCCTTTCCTTTCATTTAGTTTATTTTCCTTTCATTTCCTTTTGCTTTCCTTTCGTTTTCTTTCCTTTCCATAATTTCCTCTGCTTTCCTTTCCATTTCTTTCATTTCCTTTCCTTTCATTTCCTTTCCTTTCTTTTCCTTTACATGGATTTCCTTTCCATTCCTTACCTTTCATTTCCTTTCCTTTCTTTTCATTTCCTTTCCATTCCTTTCTTTCTATTCCTTTCCTTTCCTTCCTTTTCTTTCCTTTCCTTTAATTAAATTTCCTTTCTATTCCTTTCCTTTCCTTTCCTTTCCTTTCCTTTCCTTTCCTTTCCTTTCCTTTCCTTTCCTTTCCTTTCCTTTCATTTCATTTCCTTTCCTTTCCTTTCCTTTCCTATCCTTTCCCTTCCTTTCCTTTCCTTTTTTCTTTTCCTTTTTTTTTCTTTCCTTTCCTTTTTTTCCTTTCCTTTCCTTTCCTTTACCTTAATATTCCTCTCCTTTTCTTTCCTTGCCATTCCTTTCCTTTAGATTGCTTTGCTTTCCTTTCCTTTAATTTCCTTTCACTTCCATTCCTTTCATTTCATTTCATTTACTTTCCTTTCGTTTCCCTTCTTTTCCTTTCCTTTCCATTCCTTTCCTTTCCATTGCTTTCCTTTCCTTTCCTTTCCTTTCCTTTCATTTCCTTTCCTTTTATTTCCTTTCCTTTCTTTTCATTTCCTTTCGTTTCCTTTCTTTGCCTTTCCATTCCTTTCCTTGCCATTGCTCTCCTTTCCTTTCCTTTCCTTTCATTTCCTTTCCTTACCTTTTCTTTCGTTCCTTTCCTTTGCTTTCCTTAATTTCCTCACCTTTCCTTTCCTTTCCTTTCCTTTCCTTTCCTTTCATTTCCTTTCCTTTCTTTGCCTTCCCATTCCATTACTTTACTTCCCTTTGCTTTCCTTTCCTTTACCTTAATTTTCCTCTCCTTTTCTTCCCTTTCCTTTCCTTTGCTTTACTTTACTTTCCTTTCGTTTCCTTTCGTTCCTTTCCTTTGCTTTCCTTTCCTTTCCTTAATTTCCTTTCCTTTCCTTAATTTCCTTTCCTTTCCTTTCATTTCCTTTCCTTTCTTTTCCTTTCCGTTCCATTACTTTCCTTCCCTTTGCTTTCCTTTCCTTTACCTTAATTTTCCTCTCCTTTTCTTCCCTTTCCTTTCCTTTTCTTTACTTTACTTTCCTTTCGTTCCTTTCCTTTGCTTTCCTTTCCTTTCCTTAATTTCCTTTCCTTTCCTTTCATTTCCTTTCCTTTCTTTTACTTTCCTTTCCTTTCCATTCCTTGAGTTTCCTTTAATTTACTTTCTTACCTTTCCTCTCTTTTCCTTTCCTTTCCTTTCCTTTACCTTAATTTTCCTCTCCTTTTCTTTCCTTTCGTTTCCTTTCTTTTCCTTTATTTTCCTTTCCTTTCCATTCCTTTCCTTTCCTTCCAATTCCTTTCCTTTCCTTTCCTTTCCTTTCAGTTCCTTTCCTTTCCTTTCTTTTCCTTTCCATTCCTTTCCTTTCCTTTGCTTTCCTTAATTTCCTTTCCTTTCCTTTTCTTTCATTTCCTTTCCTTTCTTTTCCATTCCATTCCATTACTTTCCTTTCCATTGCTTTCCTTGCCTTCCCTTTACTTTCCTTTCGTTTCCTTGCCTTTCGTTCCTTTCCTTTGCTTTCCTTTCCTTAATTTCCTTTCCTTTCCTTTCCTTTCATTTCCTTTCCTTTCTTTTCCTTCCCTTTCCTTTCCTTTCCTTTCCATTCCTTGACTTTCCTTTCCATTGCTTTCTTTCCTTTCCTCTCTTTTCCTTTTCTTTCCCTTCCTTTCCTTTCCTTACCTTTCCTTTCGTTCCTTTCCTTTCCTTTCTTTTTCTTTCCCTTCCATTCCTTTACTTTCCTTTAAATCGCTTTGCTTTCCTTTCCTTTCCGTTCCTTTAATTTGATTTCCTTTTGCTTTCCTTCCTTTCCTTTCCTTTTCTTTCCTCTCCTTTTCTTGCCTTTCCTTAATTTCCTTTCCTTTCCTTTCCTTTCATTTCCCTTCCTTTCCTTTATTTGTCTTTCCATTGCTTTCCTCTCCTTTCCTATCCTTTCCCTTAATTTCCTTTCCTTTTTTTCCTTTCCTTTCCATTCCGTTCCTCTCATTTCCTTTATTTTCTTTTCCTTTTTCTTTCGTTTCCATTGCTTACCTTACCTTTCCTTTCCTTTCTTTTCCTTTCCATTCCTTTACTTTCCTTTCCTTTCTTTTCTATTCCTGTACTTTCCTTTCCTTTCTTTTCCTTTCCATTGGTTCTCTTTCCTTTCCTCTTCTTTCCATTTCTTTTCTTTCCATTACCTTAATTTTCCTCTTCTTTTCTTTTCTTTCTTTTAATTTCCTTTCCTTTCCTTTCCCTTTCCATTGCTTCTCTTTCCTTTCCTTTCCTTTCTTTTCCTTTCCTTTCTTTTCCTTTTCTTTCCTTTCGTTTCCTTCCCTTCCCGTTCCTTTCCTTTTTCTTTTCTTTCCTTTCCATTCCTTTACTTTCCTTTCCATTTCTTTCTTTCCTTTATTCTCTTTTCCTTTCCTTTCCTTTCCTTTACCTAAATTTTCCTCTCCTTTACTTTCCTTTCCTTTAATTTCTTTTAATTTCCTTTCCTTTCCTTTCCTTTCCTTTCCTTTCCTTTCCTTTCCTTTCTTTCCTTTCCTTTCTTTTCCTTTCCGTACCTTTCCTTTCGTTCCTTTCCTTTGCTTTCCTTTCCTTTCCTTAATTTCCTTGCCTTTCCTTTCCTTTCATTCCCTTTCCTTTCCTTTCTTTTCCTTTCCCTACCATTCCTTTACTTTCCTTTCCATTTCTTTCTTTCCTTTCCTCTCTTTTCCTTTCCTTTCCTTTCCTTTACCTTAATTTTCTTCTCCTTTTCTTTCCTTGCCATTCCTTTCCTTTAGATTGCTTTCCTTTCCTTTCCTTTAATTTCCTTTCACTTCCATTCCTTTCCTTTCATTTCATTACCTTTCTTTTCCTTTCCTTTCCATTCCTTTCTTTCCGTTGCTTTCCTTCCTTTCCTTTCCTTTCCTTTCCTTTCCTTTCCTTTTCTTTCCTTTCTTTTCATTTCCTTAATCTCCTCTCCTTTCCTTTCATGTCATTTCCTTTCCTTTCGTTTCCCTTCTTTTCCTTTCCTTTCCATTCCTTTCCTTTCCATTGCTTTCCTTTCCTTTTCTTTCCTTTAATTTCCTTTCCTATCCTTTCCTTTCCTTTCCTTCCTTTCCTTTCCTTTCATGTCATTTCCTTTCCTTTCGTTTCCCTTCTTTTCCTTTCCTTTCCATTCCTTTCCTTTCCATTGCTTTCCTTTCCTTTTCTTTCCTTTCATTTCCTTTCCTTTCATTTCCTTTCCTTTCATTTAATTTCGTTTCCTTTCTTTGCCTTTCCATTCCTTTCCTTTCCATTGCTTTCCTTTCCTTTCCTTTCATTTCCTTTCTTTCCTTTCATTTCCTTTCCTTACCTTTTCTTTCGTTACTTTCCTTTGCTTTCCGTAATTTCCTTTCCTTTCCTTTCCTTCCTTTTCATTTCCTTTCCTTTCTTTTCCTTTCACTTCCATTCCTTTCCTTCCAATTGCTTTCTTTTCCTTTACCATAATTTTCCTCTCCTTTTCTTCCCTTTCCTTTCCTTTGCTTTACTTTACTTTCCTTTCGTTTCCTTTCCTTTCGTTCCTTTCCTTTGCTTTCCTTTCCTTTCCTTTCCTTAATTTCCTTTCCTTTCCTTTCATTTCCTTTCCTTTCTTTTCTTTTCCTTTCCATTCCTTTCCATTCCTTGCGTTTCCTTTCCTTTGCTTTCTTTCCCTTCCTCTCTTTTCCTTTCCTTTCCTTTCCTTTACCTTAATTGTCCTCTCCTTTTCTTTCCTTTCGTTTCCTTTCTTTTTCTTTCTTTTCCTTTCCTTTCCATTCCTTTCCTTTCCTTTCCATTACTTTCCTTTCCTTTCAGGTCCTTTCCTTTCCCTTCTTTTCCTTTCCATTCCTTTCCTTTCCATTGCTTTCTTTCCTTTCATTTCCTTTCCTTACCTTTTCTTTCGTTACTTTCCTTTGCTTTCCTTAATTTCCTTTCCTTCCCTTTCCTTACATTTCCTTTCCTTTCTTTTCCTTTCCATTCCATTACTTTTCTTTCCATTCCGTTTACCTTGATTTTCCTCTCCTTTTCTTCCCTTTCCTTTTCTTTGCTCTACTTTACTTACCTTTCGTTTCCTTTCCTTTCCTTTCATTTCCTTTCCTTTCTTTGCCTTTCCTTTCCTTTCCATTCCTTGACTTTCCTTTCCATTGCTTTCTTTCCTTTCCTTTAGCTTAATTTTCCTCTCTTTTCTTTCCTTTCTTTTAATTTTCTTTTCTTTCCTTTCCCTTCCTTTCCTTTCCTTACCTTTCCTTTCTTTTCTTTCCTTTGCTTTCCTTAATTTCCTTGCCTTTCCTTTCCTTTCATTTCCTTTCCTCTCCTTTCTTTTCCTTTCCCTACCATTCCTTTACTTTCCTTTCCATTGCTTTCTTTCCTTTCCTTTCTTTTCCTTTCCTTTCCTTTCCTATCCTTTCCCTTCCTTTCCTTTCCTTTTTTCCTTTCCTTTTTTTCTTTCCTTTTTTTTTCCTTTTCTTTCCTTTCCTTTACCTTAATTTTCCTCTCCTTTCCTTTCCTTTCCATTCCTTGACTTTCCTTTCCGTTGCTTTCTTTCCTTTCCTCTCTTTTCCTTTCCTTTAATTTAATTTTCCTCTCCTCTTCTTTCCTTTCTTTTAATTTTCTTTCCTTTCCCTTCGTTTCCTTTCCTTTCCTTACCTTTCCTTTCGTTCCTTTCCCTTGCTTTCCTTAATTTCGTTGCCTTTCCTTTCTTTTCATTCCCTTTCCTTTCCTTTCTTTTCCTTTCCCTTACATTCCTTTACTTTCCTTTAAATTGCTTTGCTTTCCTTTCCTTTCCGTTCCTTTTCTTTAATTTCCTTTTGCTTTCCTTCCTTTCCTTTCCTTTTCTTTCCTCTCCTTTTCTTTCCTTTCCTTAATTTCCTTTCCTTTCCTTTCCTTTCCTTTCCTTTCCTTTCCTTTCCTTTCCTTTCCTATCCTTTCCGTTCCTTTGCTTTAATTTCCTTTCCTGTTTTCCTTTCCTTTCCATTCCTTTCCTCTCATTTCTTTTCATTTCTTTTCATTTCTTTTCATTTCCTTTCCTTTCTTTTCCTTTCCTTTCCATTCCTTTACTTTCCTTTCCTTTCATTTCCTTTCCTTTCTTTTCGTTTCCATTCCTTTACTTTCCTTTCCTTTCATTTCCTTTCCTTTCTGTTCCATTCCTGTACTTTCCTTTCCTTTCCTTTCCATTGGTTCTCTTTCCTTTCCTCTCCTTTCCTTTCCTTTTCTTTTCTTTCCTTTACCTTAATTTTCCTCTCCTTTTCTTTCCTTTCTTTTAATTTCCTTTCCTTTCCTTTCCCTTTCCATTGCTTCTCTTTCCTTTCCTTTCCTTTCCTTTCCTTTCTTTTCTTTTCTTTTCTTTTCCTTTCCTTTCTTTCCCTTTTCTTTCCTTTCGTTTCCTTCCCTTCCCGTTCCTTTCCTTTTTCTTTTCTTTCCTTTCCATTCCTTTACTTTCCTTTCCATTTCTTTCTTTCCTTTATTCTCTTTTCCTTTCCTTTCCTTTCCTTTACCTTAATTTTCCTCTCCTTTTCTTTCCTTTCCTTTCCTTTGCTTTACTTTCCTTTCCTTTAATTTCTTTTAATTTCCTTTCCTTTCCTTTCCTTTCCTTTCCTTTCCTTTCCTTTCCTTTCCTTTCCTTTCCTTTCCTTCCCTTTCCTTTCTTTCCTCTCCTTTCTTTTCCTTTCCATACCTTTCCTTTCGTTCCTTTCCTTTGCTTTCCTTTCCTTTCCTTAATTTCCTTGCCTTTCCTTTCCTTTCATTCCCTTTCCTTTCCTTTCTTTTCCTTTCCCTACCATTCCTTTACTTTCCTTTCCATTGCTTTCTTTCCTTTCCTCTCTTTTCCTTTCCTTTCCTTTCCTTTACCTTAATTTTCTTCTCCTTTTCTTTCCTTTCCATTCCTTTCCTTTAGATTGCTTTCCTTTCCTTTAATTTCCTTTCACTTCCATTCCTTTCCTGTCATTTCATTACCTTTCTTTTCCTTTCCTTTCCATTCCTTTCTTTCCTTTGCTTTCCTTCCTTTCCTTTCCTTTCCTTTCTTTTCCTTTTCTTTCCTTTCCTTTCATTTCCTTAATCTCCTCTACTTTCCTTTCCTTTCCTTTCCGTTCCTTTCCTTTAATTTCCTTTTCTATCCTTTCCTTTCCTTTCCTTTCCTTCCTTTCCTTTCCTTTCATGTCATTTCCTTTACTTTCGTTTCCCTTCTTTTTCTTTCCTTTCCATTCCTTTCCTTTCCATTGCTTTCCTTTCCTTTTCTTTCCTTTCATTTCCTTTCCATTCATTTCCTTTCCTTTCCTTTCATTTCCTTTCGTTTCCTTTCTTTGCCTTTCCATTCCTTTCCTTTCCATTGCTTTTCTTTCCTTTCCTTTCATTTCCTTTCCTTACCTTTTCTTTCGGTCCTTTCCTTTGCTTTCCTTAATTTCCTTTCTTTTCCTTTCCTTCCTTTTCATTTCCTTTCCTTTCTTTTCCTTTCCATTCCATTACTTTCCTTCCCATTGCTTTCCTTTCCTTTACCTTAATTTTCCTCTCCTTTTCTTCCCTTTCCTTTCCTTTGCTTTCCTTTCCTTTCCTTAATTTCCTTTCCTTTCCTTTCATTTCCTTTCCTTTATTTTCTTTTCCTTTCCATTCCTTTCCATTCCTTGAGTTTCCTTTCCTTTGCTTTCTTTCCCTTCCTCTCTTTTCCTTTCCTTTCCTTTACCTTAATTTTCCTCTCCTTTTCTTTCCTTTCGTTTCCTTTCTTTTTCTTTCTTTTCCTTTCCTTTCCATTCCTTTCCTTCCCTTTCCTTACATTTCCTTTCCTTTCTTTTCCTTTCCATTCCATTACTTTTCTTTCCATTGCTTTCCTTTCGTTTACCTTAATTTTCCTCTCCTTTTCTTCCCTTTCCTTTCCTTTGCTTTACTTTACTTACCTTTCGTTTCCTTTCCTTTGCTTTCCTTTCCTTAATTTCCTTTATTTTCCTTTCATTTCCTTTCCTTTCTTTTCCTTTCCTTTCCTTTCCATTCCTTGACTTTCCTTTCCATTGCTTTCTTTCCTTTCCTTTCCTTTAGCTTAATTTTCCTCTCTTTTCTTTCCTTTCTTTTAATTTTCATTTCTTTCCTTTCCTTTCCTTTCCTTTCCTTTCCTTTCCTTTCCTTTCCTTTCCTATCCTTTCCTTTCCTTTCTTTCCTTTCCTTTCTTTTCCTTTCCGTACCTTTCCTTTCGTTCCTTTCCTTTTATTTTCTTTCCTTCACCTTAATTTTCCTCTCCTTTTCTTTCCTTTCTTTTAATTTCCTTTCCTTTCCTTTCCCTTTCCATTGCTTCTCTTTCCTTTCCTTTCCTTTCCTTTCCTTTCCTTTCCTTTCCTTTCCTTTCCTTTCCTTTCCTTTCCTTTCCTTTCCTTTCTTTTCTTTCCCTTTCCTTTCCTTTTCTTTCCTTTCGTTTCCTTCCCTTCCCGTTCCTTTCCTTTTTCTTTTCTTTCCTTTCCTTTCCATTCCTTTACTTTCCTTTCCATTTCTTTCATTCCTTTATTCTCTTTTCCTTTCCTTTCCTTTCCTTTACCTTAATTTTCCTCTCCTTTTCTTTCCTTTCCTTTGCTTTACTTTCCTTTCCTTTAATTTCTTTTAATTTCCTTTCCTTTCCTTTCCTTTCCGTACCTTTCCTTTCGTTCCTTTCCTTTGCTTTCCTTTCCTTTCCTTTCCTTTCATTCCCTTTCCTTTCCTTTTTTTCCTTTCCCTAACATTCCTTTACTTTCCTTTCCATTGCTTTCTTTCCTTTCCTCTCTTTTCCTTTCCTTTCCTTTCTTTTACCTTAATTTTCCTCTCCTTTTCTTTCCTTTCCTTTCCTTTGCTTTACTTTCCTTTCCTTTAATTTCTTTTAATTTCCTTCCCTTCCCTTTCCTTTCCTTTCCTTTCCTTTCCTTTTCTTTCCTTTCCTTAATTTCCTTTCCTTTCCTTTCCTTTCCTTTCCTTTCCTTTCCTATCCTTTCCGTTCCTTTCCTTTAATTTCCTTTCCTTTCCATTCCTTTCCTCTCATTTCTTTTCATTTCCTTTCCTTTCTTTTCCTTTCCTTTCCATTCCTTTACTTTCCTTTCCTTTCATTTCCTTTCCTTTCTTTTCCTTTCCATTCCTGTACTTTCCTTTCCTTTCCTTTCCATTGCTTCTCTTTCCTTTCCTCTCCTTTTCTTTCCTTTCTTTTCTTTTCTTTTCCTTTTTTTCTTTCCTTTCCTTTCGTTTCCTTCCCTTCCCTTTCCTTTCCTTTTATTTTCTTTCCTTCACCTTAATTTTCCTCTCCTTTTCTTTCCTTTCTTTTAATTTCCTTTCCTTTCCTTTTCCTTTCCATTCCTTTCCTTTCATTTCCTTTCCATTCTTTTCCTTCCCATTCGATTACTTTCCTTTCCATTGCTTTCCTTGCCTTCCCTTTACTTTCCTTTCGTTTCCTTGCCTTTCGTTCCTTTCCTTTGCTTTCCTTAATTTCCTTTCCTTTCCTTTCCTTTCATTTCCTTTCCATTCTTTTCCTTCCCATTCGATTACTTTCCTTTCCATTGCTTTCCTTGCCTTCCCTTTACTTTCCTTTCGTTTGCTTGCCTCTAGTTCCTTTCCTTTGCTTTCCTTTCCTTTCCTTAATTTCCTTTCCTTTCCTTTCATTTCCTTTCCTTTCTTTTCCTTTCCTTTCCTTTCCATTCCTTGACTTTCCTTTCCATTGCTTTCTTTCCTTTCCTCTCTTTTCCTTTCCTTTCCTTTACCTTAATTTTCCTCTCCTTTTCTTTCCTTTCTTTTAATTTCCTTACCTTTCTCTTCCTTTCCTTTCCTTACCTTTCCTTTCGTTCCTTTCCTTTGCTTTCCTTAATTTCCTGGCCTTTCCTTTCCTTTCATTCCCTTTCCTTTCCTTTCTTTTTCTTTCCCTTCCTTCCTTTACTTTCCTTTAAATCGCTTTGCTTTCCTTTCCTTTCCGTTCCTTTCCTTTAATTTCTTTTTGCTTTCCTTCGTTTCCTTTCCTTTTCTTTCCTCTCCTTTTCTTGCCTTTCCTTAATATCCTTTCCTTTCCTTTCCGTTCCTTTCATTTCCCTTCCTTTCCTTTATTTTCCTTTCCATTGCTTTCCTCTCCTTTCCTATCCTTTCCCTTAATTTCCTTTCCTTTTTTCCCTTTCTTTTCCATTCCTTTCCTCTCATTTCCTTTCCTTTCTTTTCCTTTTCCTTTCGTTTCCATTGCTTACCTTACCTTTCCTTTCCTTTCCTTTCCTTTCTTTTCCTTTCCATTCCTTTACTTTTCTTTCCTTTCCTTTCCTTTCCTTTCCTTTCCTTTCTTTTCCATTCCTGTACTTTCCTTTCCTTTCCTTTCCATTGGTTCTCTTTCCTTTCCTCTCCTTTCCTTTCTGTTCTTTTCTTTTCCTTTCCTTTTCTTTTCTTTCCTTTCCTTTCGTTTCCTTCCCTTCCCTTCCCTTTCCTTTTCTTTTCTTTCCTTTACCTTAACTTTCCTCTCCTTTTATTTCCTTTCTTTTAATTTCCTTTCCTTTCCTTTCCCTTTCCATTGCTTCTCTTTCCTTTCCTTTCCTTTCCTTTCCTTTCCTTTCTTTTCTTTTCTTTTCCTTTCCTTTCTTTTCCTTTTCTTTCCTTTCGTTTCCTTCCCTTCCCGTTCCTTTCCTTTTTCTTTCCTTTCCTTTCCTTTTCTTTTCTTTCCTTTACCTTAATTTTCCTCTCCTTTTATTTCCTTTCTTTTAATTTCCTTTCCTTTCCTTTCCCTTTCCATTGCTTCTCTTTGCTTTCCTTTCCTTTCCTTTCTTTTCTTTTCCTTTCCTTTTCTTTCCTTTCCTTTCGTTTCCTTCCCTTCCCTTCCCTTTCCTTTCCTTTCCTTTTCTTTTCTTTCCTTTACCTTAATTTTCCTCTCCTTTTATTTCCTTTCTTTTAATTTCCTTTCCTTTCCTTTCCCTTTCCATTGCTTCTCTTTCCTTTCCTTTCCTTTCCTTTCCTTTCCTTCCTTTTCTTTCATTTCCTTTTCTTTCGTTTCCCTTCTTTTCCTTTCCTTTCCATTCCTTTCCTTTCCATTGCTTTCCTTTACTTTCCTTTCCTTTCCTTTCCTTTATTTTCATTTGCATTGCTTTCCTTTCCTTTCCTATCCTTTCCGTTCCTTGCCTTTAATTTCCTTTCCCTTTTTTCCTTTCCTTTCCATTATTTTCATTTCCATTGCTTTCCTCTCCTTTCCTATCCTTTCTGTTCCTTTCCTTTAATTTCCTTTTGCTTTCCTTCCTTTCCTTTCCTTTTCTTTCCTCTCCTTTTCTTTCCTTTCCTTAATTTTCTTTCCTTTAGTTTTCTTTCCTTTCCTTTCCTTTAATTTCGTTTCCCTTATTTTCATTTCCATTGCTTTCCTCTCCTTTCCTATCCTTTCCGTTCCTTCCTTTAATTTCCTTTCCTTTCCATTCCTTTCCTCTCATTTCTTTTCCTTTCTTTTCATTTCCTTTCCTTTCTTTTCCTTTCCTTTCCATTCCTTTACTTTCCTTTCCTTTCATTTCCTTTCCTTTCTTTTCCTTTCCATTCCTGTACTTTCCTTTCCTTTCCTTTCCATTGCTTCTCTTTCCTTTCCTTCCCTTTCCTTTCCTTTCTTTTCTTTTCTTTTCCTTTCCTTTTCTTTCCTTTCCTTTCGTTTCCTTCCCTTCACTTTCCTTTCCTTTTATTTTCTTTCCTTTACCTTAATTTTCCTCTCCTTTTCTTTCCTTTCTTTTAATTTCCTTTCCTTTCCTTTCCCTTTCCATTGCTTCTCTTTCCTTTCCTTTCCTTTCCTTTCCTTTCCTTTCTTTTCTTTTCTTTTCTTTTCCTTTCCTTTCTTTCCCTTTTCTTTCCTTTCGTTTCCTTCCCTTCCCGTTCCTTTCCTTTTTCTTTTCTTTCCTTTCCATTCCTTTACTTTCCTTTCCATTTCTTTCTTTCCTTTATTCTCTTTTCCTTTCCTTTCCTTTCCTTTACCTTAATTTTCCTCTCCTTTTCTTTCCTTTCCTTTCCTTTGCTTTACTTTCCTTTCCTTTAATTTCTTTTAATTTCCTTTCCTTTCCTTTCCTTTCCTTTCCTTTCCTTTCCTTTCCTTTCCTTTGCTTTCCTTCCCTTTCCTTTCTTTCCTTTCCTTTCTTTTCCTTTCCGTACCTTTCCTTTCGTTCCTTTCCTTTGCTTTCCTTTCCTTTCCTTAATTTCCTTGCCTTTCCTTTCCTTTCATTCCTTTCCTTTCCTTTCCTTTCCTTTCCTTTCCTTTCCTTTCCTTTCCTTTCCTTCCCTTTCCTTTCTTTCCTTTCCTTTGTTTTCCTTTCCGTACCTTTCCTTTCCATTGCTTTCTTTCCTTTCCTCTCTTTTCCTTTCCTTTCCTTTCCTTTACCTTAATTTTCTTCTCCTTTTCTTTCCTTGCCATTCCTTTCCTTTAGATTGCTTTCCTTTCCTTTCCTTTAATTTCCTTTCACTTCCATTCCTTTCCTGTCATTTCATTACCTTTCTTTTCCTTTCCTTTCCATTCCTTTCTTTCCGTTGCTTTCCTTCCTTTCCTTTCCTTTCCTTTCCTTTCCTTTCCTTTCCTTTCCTTTTCTTTCCTTTCCTTTCATTTCCTTAATCTCCTCTACTTTCCTTTCCTTTCCTTTCCGTTCCTTTCCTTTAATTTCCTTTTCTATCCTTTCCTTTCCTTTCCTTCCTTTCCTTTCCTTTCATGTCATTTCCTTTCCTTTCGTTTCCCTTCTTTTCCTTTCCTTTCTATTCCTTTCCTTTCCATTGCTTTCCTTTCCTTTTCTTTCCTTTCATTTCCTTTCCATTCATTTCCTTTATTTTCCTTTCATTTCCTTTCGTTTCCTTTCTTTGCCTTTCCATTCGTTTCCTTTCCATTGCTTTTCTTTCCTTTCCTTTCATTTCCTTTCCTTACCTTTTCTTTCGGTCCTTACCTTTGCTTTCCTTAATTTCCTTTCCTTTCCTTTCCTTTCCTTCCTTTTCATTTCCTTTCCTTTCTTTTCCTTTCCATTCCATTACTTTCCTTCCCATTGCTTTCCTTTCCTTTACCTTAATTTTCCTCTCCTTTTCTTCCCTTTCCTTTCCTTTGCTTTACTTTACTTTCCTTTCGTTTCCTTTCCTTTCGTTCCTTTCCTTTGCTTTCCTTTCCTTTCCTTAATTTCCTTTCCTTTCCTTTATTTTCTTTTCCTTTCCATTCCTTTCCATTCCTTGAGTTTCCTTTCCTTTGCTTTCTTTCCCTTCCTCTCTTTTCCTTTCCTTTCCTTTCCTTTACCTTAATTTTCCTCTCCTTTTCTTTCCTTTCGTTTCCTTTCTTTTTCTTTCTTTTCCTTTCCTTTCCATTCCTTTCATTTCCTTTCCATTACTTTCCTTTCCTTTCAGGTCCTTTCCTTTCCCTTCTTTTCCTTTCCATTCCTATCCTTTCCATTGCTTTCCTTTCCTTTCATTTCCTTTCCTTACCTTTTCTTTCGTTACTTTCCTTTGCTTTCCTTAATTTCATTTCCTTCCCTTTCCTTACATTTCCGTTCCTTTCTTTTCCTTTCCATTCCATTACTTTTCTTTCCATTGCTTTCCTTTCGTTTACCTTAATTTTCCTCTCCTTTTCTTCCCTTTCCTTTCCTTTGCTTTACTTTACTTACCTTTCGTTTCCTTTCCTTTGCTTTCCTTTCCTTTCCTTAATTTCCTTTCCTTTCCTTTCATTTCCTTTCCTTTCTTTTCCTTTCCTTTCCTTTCCATTCCTTGACTTTCCTTTCCATTGCTTTCTTTCCTTTTCTTTCCTTTAGCTTAATTTTCCTCTCTTTTCTTTCCTTTCTTTTAATTTTCATTTCTTTCCTTTCCTTTCCTTTCCTTTCCTTTCCTTTCCTTTCCTTTCTTTCCTTTCCTTTCTTTTCCTTTCCGTACCTTTCGTTTCGTTCCTTTCCTTTTATTTTCTTTCCTTCACCTTAATTTTCCTCTCCTTTTCTTTCCTTTCTTTTAATTTCCTTTCCTTTCCCTTTCCATTGCTTCTCTTTCCTTTCCTTTCCTTTCCTTTCCTTTCCTTTCCTTTCCTTTCCTTTCCTTTCTTTTCTTTCCCTTTCCTTTCCTTTCCTTTCCTCTCTTTTCCTTTCCTTTCCTTTCCTTTACCTTAATTTTCTTCTCCTTTTCTTTCCTTGCCATTCCTTTCCTTTAGATTGCTTTCCTTTCCTTTCCTTTAATTTCCTTTCACTTCCATTCCTTTCCTGTCATTTCATTACCTTTCTTTTCCTTTCCTTTCCATTCCTTTCTTTCCGTTGCTTTCCTTCCTTTCCTTTCCTTTCCTTTCCTTTCCTTCCCTTTTCTTTCCTTTCCTTTCATTTCCTTAATCTCCTCTACTTTCCTTTCCTTTCCTTTCCGTTCCTTTCCTTTAATTTCCTTTTCTATCCTTTCCTTTCCTTTCCTTTCCTTCCTTTCCTTTCCTTTCATGTCATTTCCTTTCCTTTCGTTTCCCTTCTTTTCCTTTCTTTTCTATTCCTTTCCTTTCCATTGCTTTCCTTTCATTTTCTTTCCTTTCATTTCCTTTCCATTCATTTCCTTTATTTTCCTTTCATTTCCTTTCGTTTCCTTTCTTTGCCTTTCCATTCCTTTCCTTTCCATTGCTTTTCTTTCCTTTCCTTTCATTTCCTTTCCTTACCTTTTCTTTCGGTCCTTACCTTTGCTTTCCTTAATTTCCTTTCCTTTCCTTTCCTTCCTTTTCATTTCCTTTCCTTTCTTTTCCTTTCCATTCCATTACTTTCCTTCCCATTGCTTTCCTTTCCTTTACCTTAATTTTCCTCTCCTTTTCTTCCCTTTCCCTTCCTTTGCTTTACTTTACTTTCCTTTCGGTTCCTTTCCTTTCGTTCCTTTCCTTTGCTTTCCTTTCCTTTCCTTAATTTCCTTTCCTTTCCTTTATTTTCTTTTCCTTTCCATTCCTTGAGTTTCCTTTCCTTTGCTTTCTTTCCCTTCCTCTCTTTTCCTTTCCTTTCCTTTCCTTTACCTTAATTTTCCTCTCCTTTTCTTTCCTTTCGTTTCCTTTCTTTTTCTTTCTTTTCCTTTCCTTTCCATTCCTTTCCTTTCCTTTCCATTACTTTCCTTTCCTTTCAGGTATTTTCCTTTCCCTTCTTTTCCTTTCCATTCCTATCCTTTCCATTGCTTTCCTTTCCTTTCATTTCCTTTCCTTACCTTTTCTTTCGTTACTTTCCTTTGCTTTCCTTAATTTCCTTTCCTTCCCTTTCCTTACATTTCCTTTCCTTTCTTTTCCTTTCCATTCCATTACTTTTCTTTCCATTGCTTTCCTTTCGTTTACCTTAATTTTCCTCTCCTTTTCTTCCCTTTCCTTTCTTTTGCTTTACTTTACTTACCTTTCGTTTCCTTTCCTTTGCTTTCCTTTCCTTTCCTTAATTTCCTTTCCTTTCCTTTCATTTCCTTTCCTTTCTTTTCCTTTCCTTTCCTTTCCATTCCTTGACTTTCCTTTCCATTGCTTTCTTTCCTTTCCTTTCCTTTAGCTTAATTTTCCTCTCTTTTCTTTCCTTTCTTTTAATTTTCATTTCTTTCCTTTCCTTTCCTTTCCTTTCCTTTCCTCTCTTTCCTTTCTTTTCCTTTCCGTACCTTTGCTTTCGTTCCTTTCCTTTTATTTTCTTTCCTTCACCTTAATTTTCCTCTCCTTTTCTTTCCTTTCTTTTAATTTCCTTTCCTTTCCCTTTCCATTGCTTCTCTTTCCTTTCCTTTCCTTTCCTTTCCTTTCCTTTCCTTTCCTTTCTTTTCTTTCCCTTTCCTTTCCTTTTCTTTCCTTTCGTTTCCTTCCCTTCCCTTCCCGTTCCTTTCCTTTTTCTTTTCTTTCCTTTCCTTTCCATTCCTTTACTTTCCTTTCCATTTCTTTCATTCCTTATTCTCTTTTCCTTTCCTTTCCTTTCCTTTACCTTAATTTTCCTCTCCTTTTCTTTCCTTTCCTTTGCTTTACTTTCCTTTCCTTTAATTTCTTTTAATTTCCTTTCCTTTCCTTTCCTTTCCTTTCCGTACCTTTCCTTTCGTTCCTTTCCTTTGCTTTCCTTTCCTTTCCTTTCCTTTCATTCCCTTTCCTTTCCTTTTTTTCCTTTCCCTAACATTCCTTTACTTTCCTTTCCATTGCTTTCTTTCCTTTCCTCTCTTTTCCTTTCCTTTCCTTTCTTTTACCATAATTTTCCTCTCCTTTTCTTTCCTTTCCTCTCCTTTCCTTTCCTTTTCTTTTCTTTCCTTTACCTTAATTTTCCTCTCCTTTTCTTTCCTTTCTTTTAATTTCCTTTCCTTTCCTTTCCCTTCCCATTGCTTCTCTTTCCTTTCCTTTCCTTTCCTTTCTTTTCTTTTCTTTTCTTTTCTTTTCCTTTCCTTTCTTTCCTTTTTCTTTCCTTTCGTTTCCTTCCCTTCCCGTTCCTTTCCTTTTTCTTTTCTTTCCTTTCCATTCCCTTACTTTCCTTTCCATTTCTTTCTTTCCTTTATTCTCTTTTCCTTTCCTTTCCTTTCCTTTACCTTAATTTTCCTCTCCTTTTCTTTCCTTTCCTTTCCTTTGCTTTACTTTCCTTTCCTTTAATTTCTTTTAATTTCCTTTCCTTTCCTTTCCTTTCCTTTCCTTTCCTTTCCTTTCCTTTCCTTTCCTTTCCTTTCCTTTCTTTCCTTTCCTTTCTTTTCCTTTCCGTACCTTTCCTTTCGTTCCTTTCCTTTGCTTTCCTTTCCTTTCCTTAATTTCCTTGCCTTTCCTTTCCTTTCATTCCCTTTCCTTTCCTTTCTTTTCCTTTCCCTACCATTCCTTTACTTTCCTTTCCATTGCTTTCTTTCCTTTCCTCTCTTTTCCTTTCCTTTCCTTTCCTTTACCTTAATTTTCTTCTCCTTTTCTTTCCTTGCCATTCCTTTCCTTTAGATTGCTTTCCTTTCCTTTCCTTTAATTTCCTTTCACTTCCATTCCTTTCCTGTCATTTCATTACCTTTCTTTTTTTTTCCTTTCCATTCCTTTCTTTCCGTTGCTTTCCTTCCTTTCCTTTCCTTTCCTTTCCTTTCCTTTTCTTTCCTTTCCTTTCATTTCCTTAATCTCCTCTACTTTCCTTTCCTTTCCTTTCCGTTCCTTTCCTTTAATTTCCTTTTCTATCCTTTCCTTTCCTTTCCTTTCCTTCCTTTCCTTTCCTTTCATGTCATTTCCTTTCCTTTCGTTTCCCTTCTTTTCCTTTCCTTTCCATTCCTTTCCTTTCCTTTCATGTCATTTCCTTTCCTTTCGTTTCCCTTCTTTTCCTTTCCTTTCCATTCCTTTCCTTTCCATTGCTTTCCTTTCCTTTTCTTTCCTTTCATTTCCTTTCCATTCATTTCCTTTCCTTTCCTTTCATTTCCTTTCGTTTCCTTTCTTTGCCTTTCCATTCCTTTCCTTTCCATTGTTTTTCTTTCCTTTCCTTTCATTTCCTTTCCTTACCTTTTCTTTCGGTCCTTTCCTTTGCTTTCCTTAATTTCCTTTCCTTTCCTTTCCTTCCTTTTCATTTCCTTTCCTTTCTTTTCCTTTCCATTCCATTACTTTCCTTCCCATTGCTTTCCTTTCCTTTACCTTAATTTTCCTCTCCTTTTCTTCCCTTTCCTTTCCTTTGCTTTACTTTACTTTCCTTTCATTTCCTTTCCTTTCGTTCCTTTCCTTTGCTTTCCTTTCCTTTCCTTAATTTCCTTTCCTTTCCTTTCATTTCCTTTCCTTTATTTTCTTTTCCTTTCCATTCCTTTCCATTCCTTGAGTTTCCTTTCCTTTGCTTTCTTTCCCTTCCTCTCTTTTCCTTTCCTTTCCTTTCCTTTACCTTAATTTTCCTCTCCTTTTCTTTCCTTTCGTTTCCTTTCTTTTTCTTTCTTTTCCTTTCCTTTCCTTTCCATTCCTTTCCTTTCCTTTCCATTACTTTCCTTTCCTTTCAGGTCCTTTCCTTTCCCTTCTTTTCCTTTCCATTCTTATCCTTTCCATTGCTTTCCTTTCCTTTCATTTCCTTTCCTTACCTTTTCTTTCGTTACTTTCCTTTGCTTTCCTTAATTTCCTTTCCTTCCCTTTCCTTACATTTCCTTTCCTTTCTTTTGCTTTCCATTCCATTACTTTTCTTTCCATTGCTTTCCTTTCGTTTACCTTAATTTTCCTCTCCTTTTCTTCCCTTTCCTTTCCTTTGCTTTACTTTACTTACCTTTCGTTTCCTTTCCTTTGCTTTCCTTTCCTTTCCTTAATTTCCTTTCCTTTCCTTTCATTTCCTTTCCTTTCTTTTCCTTTCCTTTCCTTTCCATTCCTTGACTTTCCTTTCCATTGCTTTCTTTCCTTTCCTTTCCTTTAGCTTAATTTTCCTCTCTTTTCTTTCCTTTCTTTTAATTTTCATTTCTTTTCTTTCCTTTCCTTTCCTTTCCTTTCCTTTCCTTTCCTTTCCTTTCCTTTCCTTTCTTTCCTTTCCTTTCTTTTCCTTTCCGTACCTTTCCTTTCGTTCCTTTCCTTTTATTTTCTTTCCTTCACCTTAATTTTCCTCTCCTTTTCTTTCCTTTCTTTTAATTTCCTTTCCTTTCCCTTTCCATTGCTTCTCTTTCCTTTCCTTTCCTTTCCTTTCCTTTCCTTTCCTTTCCTTTCTTTTCTTTCCCTTTCCTTTCCTTTTCTTTCCTTTCGTTTCCTTCCCTTCCCGTTCCTTTCCTTTTTCTTTTCTTTCCTTTCCTTTCCATTCCTTTACTTTCCTTTCCATTTCTTTCATTCCTTTATTCTCTTTTCCTTTCCTTTCCTTTCCTTTACCTTAATTTTCCTCTCCTTTTCTTTCCTTTCCTTTCCTTTCCTTTCTTTTCTTTTCTTTTCTTTTCTTTTCTTTTCCTTTCCTTTCTTTCCCTTTTCTTTCCTTTCGTTTCCTTCCCTTCCCGTTCCTTTCCTTTTTCTTTTCTTTCCTTTCCATTCCCTTACTTTCCTTTCCATTTCTTTCTTTCCTTTATTCTCTTTTCCTTTCCTTTCCTTTCCTTTACCTTAATTTTCCTCTCCTTTTCTTTCCTTTCCTTTCCTTTTCTTCACTTTCCTTTCCTTTAATTTCTTTTAATTTCCTTTCCTTTCCTTTCCTTTCCTTTCCTTTCCTTTCCTTTCCTTTCCTTTCCTTTCCTTTCCTTTCCTTTCTTTCCTTTCCTTTCTTTTCCTTTCCGTACCTTTCCTTTCGTTCCTTTCCTTTGCTTTCCTTTCCTTTCCTTAATTTCCTTGCCTTTCCTTTCCTTTCATTCCCTTTCCTTTCCTTTCTTTTCCTTTCCCTACCATTCCTTTACTTTCCTTTCCATTGCTTTCTTTCCTTTCCTCTCTTTTCCTTTCCTTTCCTTTCCTTTACCTTAATTTTGTTCTCCTTTTCTTTCCTTGCCATTCCTTTCCTTTAGATTGCTTTCCTTTCCTTTCCTTTAATTTCCTTTCACTTCCATTCCTTTCCTGTCATTTCATTACCTTTCTTTTCCTTTCCTTTCCATTCCTTTCTTTCCGTTGCTTTCCTTCCTTTCCTTTCCTTTCCTTTCCTTTCCTTTTCTTTCCTTTCCTTTCATTTCCTTAATCTCCTCTACTTTCCTTTCCTTTCCTTTCCGTTCCTTTCCTTTAATTTCCTTTTCTATCCTTTCCTTTCCTTTCCTTTCCTTCCTTTCCTTTCCTTTCATGTCATTTCCTTTCCGTTCGTTTCCCTTCTTTTCCTTTCCTTTCCATTCCTTTCCTTTCCATTGCTTTCCTTTCCTTTTCTTTCCTTTCATTTCCTTTCCATTCATTTCCTTTCCTTTCCTTTCATTTCCTTTCGTTTCCTTTCTTTGCCTTTCCATTCCTTTCCTTTCCATTGCTTTTCTTTCCTTTCCTTTCATTTCCTTTCCTTACCTTTTCTTTCGGTCCTTTCCTTTGCTTTCCTTAATTTCCTTTCCTTTCCTTTCCTTCCTTTTCATTTCCTTTCCTTTCTTTTCCTTTCCATTCCATTACTTTCCTTCCCATTGCTTTCCTTTCCTTTACCTTAATTTTCCTCTCCTTTTCTTCCCTTTCCTTTCCTTTGCTTTACTTTACTTTCCTTTCATTTCCTTTCCTTTCGTTCCTTTCCTTTGCTTTCCTTTCCTTTCCTTAATTTCCTTTCCTTTCCTTTCATTTCCTTTCCTTTATTTTCTTTTCCTTTCCATTCCTTTCCATTCCTTGAGTTTCCTTTCCTTTGCTTTCTTTCCCTTCCTCTCTTTTCCTTTCCTTTCCTTTCCTTTACCTTAATTTTCCTCTCCTTTTCTTTCCTTTCGTTTCCTTTCTTTTTCTTTCTTTTCCTTTCCTTTCCATTCCTTTCCTTTCCTTTCCATTACTTTCCTTTCCTTTCAGGTCCTTTCCTTTCCCTTCTTTTCCTTTCCATTCCTATCCTTTCCATTGCTTTCCTTTCCTTTCATTTCCTTTCCTTACCTTTTCTTTCGTTACTTTCCTTTGCTTTCCTTAATTTCCTTTCCTTCCCTTTCCTTACATTTCCTTTCCTTTCTTTTCCTTTCCATTCCATTACTTTTCTTTCCATTGCTTTCCTTTCGTTTACCTTAATTTTCCTCTCCTTTTCTTCCCTTTTATTTCCTTTGCTTTACTTTACTTACCTTTCGTTTCCTTTCCTTTGCTTTCCTTTCCTTTCCTTAATTTCCTTTCCTTTCCTTTCATTTCCTTTCCTTTCTTTTCCTTTCCTTTCCTTTCCATTCCTTGACTTTCCTTTCCATTGCTTTCTTTCCTTTCCTTTCTTTTCCTTTCCGTACCTTTCCTTTCGTTCCTTTCCTTTTATTTTCTTTCCTTCACCTTAATTTTCCTCTCCTTTTCTTTCCTTTCTTTTAATTTCCTTTCCTTTCCCTTTCCATTCCTTTAGCTTAATTTTCCTCTCTTTTCTTTCCTTTCTTTTAATTTTCATTTCTTTCCTTTCCTTTCCTTTCCTTTCCTTTCCTTTCCTTTCCTTTCCTTTCTTTCCTTTCCTTTCTTTTCCTTTCCGTACCTTTCCTTTCGTTCCTTTCCTTTTATTTTCTTTCCTTCACCTTAATTTTCCTCTCCTTTTCTTTCCTTTCTTTTAATTTCCTTTCCTTTCCCTTTCCATTGCTTCTCTTTCCTTTCCTTTCCTTTCCTTTCCTTTCTTTTCCTTTCCTTTCCTTTCCTTTCTTTTCTTTCCCTTTCCTTTCCTTTTCTTTCCTTTCGTTTCCTTCTCTTCCCGTTCCTTTCCTTTTTCTTTTCTTTCCTTTCCTTTCCATTCCTTTACTTTCCTTTCCATTTCTTTCATTCCTTTATTCTCTTTTCCTTTCCTTTCCTTTCCTTTACCTTAATTTTTCTCTCCTTTTCTTTCCTTTCCTTTGCTTTACTTTCCTTTCCTTTAATTTCTTTTAATTTCCTTTCCTTTCCTTTCCGTACCTTTCCTTTCGTTCCTTTCCTTTGCTTTCCTTTCCTTTCCTTTCCTTTCCTTTCATTCCCTTTCCTTTCCTTTTTTTCCTTTCCCTAACATTCCTTTACTTTCCTTTCCATTGCTTTCTTTCCTTTCCTCTCTTTTCCTTTCCTTTCCTTTCTTTTACCTTAATTTTCCTCTCCTTTTCTTTCCTTTCCTTTCCTTTGCTTTACTTTCCTTTCCTTTAATTTCTTTTAATTTCCTTCCCTTCCCTTTCCTTTCCTTTCCTTTCCTTTTCTTTCCTTTCCTTAATTTCCTTTCCTTTCCTTTCCTTTCCTTTCCTATCCTTTCCGTTCCTTTCCTTTAATTTCCTTTCCTTTTTTTCCTTTCCTTTCCATTCCTTTCCTCTCATTTCTTTTCATTTCCTTTCCTTTCTTTTCCTTTCCTTTCCATTCCTTTACTTTCCTTTCCTTTCATTTCCTTTCCTTTCTTTTCCGTTCCTGTACTTTCCTTTCCTTTCCTTTCCATTGCTTCTCTTTCCTTTCCTCTCCTTTTCTTTCCTTTCTTTTCTTTTCTTTTCTTTTCCTTTTTTTTCTTTCCTTTCCTTTCGTTTCCTTCCCTTCCCTTTCCTTTCCTTTTATTTTCTTTCCTTCACCTTAATTTTCCTCTCCTTCTCTTTCCTTTCTTTTAATTTCCTTTCCTTTCCATTCCTTTCCTTTCCATTGCTTTCCTTTCCTTTCCTTTCATTTCCTTTCCTTACCTTTTCTTTCGTTCCTTTCCTTTGCTTTCCTTAATTTCCTTTCCTTTCCTTTCCTTTCATTTCCTTTCCTTTCTTTTCCTTCCCATTCGATTACTTTCCTTTCCATTGCTTTCCTTGCCTTCCCTTTACTTTCCTTTCGTTTCCTTGCCTTTCGTTCCTTTCCTTTGCTTTCCTTTCCTTTCCTTAATTTCCTTTCCTTTCCTTTCATTTCCTTTCCTTTCTTTTCCTTTCCTTTCCTTTCCATTCCTTGACTTTCCTTTCCTTTGCTTTCTTTCCTTTCCTCTCTTTTCCTTTCCTTTCCTTTACCTTAATTTTCCTCTCCTTTTCTTTCCTTTCTTTTAATTTCCTTACCTTTCCCTTCCTTTCCTTTCCTTACCTTTCCTTTCGTTCCTTTCCTTTGCTTTCCTTAATTTCCTGGCCTTTCCTTTCCTTTCATTCCCTTTCCTTTCCTTTCTTTTTCTTTCCCTTCCATTCCTTTACTTTCCTTTAAATCGCTTTGCTTTCCTTTCCTTTCCGTTCCTTTCCTTTAATTTCTTTTTGCTTTCCTTCCTTTCCTTTCCTTTTCTTTCCTCTCCTTTTCTTGCCTTTCCTTAATATCCTTTCCTTTCCTTTCCTTTCCTTTCATTTCCCTTCCTTTCCTTTATTTTCCTTTCCATTGCTTTCCTCTCCTTTCCTATCCTTTCCCTTAATTTCCTTTCCTTTTTTCCCTTTCTTTTCCATTCCTTTCCTCTCATTTCCTTTCCTTTCTTTTCCTTTTCCTTTCGTTTCCATTGCTTACCTTACCTTTCCTTTCCTTTCCTTTCCTTTCTTTTCCTTTCCATTCCTTTACTTTTCTTTTCTTTCATTTCCTTTCCTTTCTTTTCCATTCCTGTACTTTCCTTTCCTTTCCTTTCCATTGGTTCTCTTTCCTTTCCTCTCCTTTCCTTTCTGTTCTTTTCTTTTCCTTTCCTTTTCTTTCCTTTCCTTTCGTTTCCTTCCCTTCCCTTCCCTTTCCTTTTCTTTTCTTTCCTTTACCTTAATTTTCCTCTCCTTTTATTTCCTTTCTTTTAATTTCCTTTCCTTTCCTTTCCCTTTCCATTGCTTCTCTTTCCTTTCCTTTCCTTTCCTTTCCTTTCTTTTCTTTTCTTTTCTTTTCTTTTCCTTTCCTTTCTTTTCCTTTTCTTTCCTTTCGTTTCCTTCCCTTCCCGTTCCTTTCCTTTTTCTTTCCTTTCCTTTCCTTTTCTTTTCTTTCCTTTACCTTAATTTTCCTCTCCTTTTATTTCCTTTCTTTTAATTTCCTTTCCTTTCCTTTCCCTTTCCATTGCTTCTCTTTGCTTTCCTTTCCTTTCCTTTCTTTTCTTTTCCTTTCCTTTCCTTTTCTTTCCTTTCCTTTCCTTTCGTTTCCTTCCCTTCCCTTCCCTTTCCTTTCCTTTCCTTTTCTTTTCTTTCCTTTACCTTAATTTTCCTCTCCTTTTATTTCCTTTCTTTTAATTTCCTTTCCTTTCCTTTCCCTTTCCATTGCTTCTCTTCTCTTTCCTTTCCTTTCCTTTCCTTTCTTTTCTTTCCCTTTCCTTTCCTTTTCTTTCCTTTCGTTTCCTTCCCTTCCCGTTCCTTTCCTTTTTCTTTTCTTTCCTTTCCTTTACTTTCCTTTCCATTTCTTTCTTTCCTTTATTCTCTTTTCCTTTCCTTTCCTTTCCTTTCCTTTACCTTAATTTTCCTCTCCTTTTCTTTCCTTTCCTTTCCTTTGCTTTACTTTCCTTTCCTTTAATTTCTTTTAATTTCCTTTCCCTTCCTTTCCTTTCCTTTCCTTTCCGTACCTTTCCTTTCGTTCCTTTTCTTTGCTTTCCTTTCCTTTCCTTTCCTTTCATTCCCTTTCCTTTCCTTTTTTTTCCTTTCGCTACCATTCCTTTACTTTCCTTTCCATTGCTTTCTTTCCTTTCCTCTCTTTTCCTTTCCTTTCCTTTCCTTTACCTTAATTTTCCTCTCCTTTTCTTTCCTTTCCTTTCCTTTGCTTTACTTTCCTTTCCTTTAATTTCTTTTAATTTCCTACCCTTCCCTTTCCTTTCCTTTTCTTTTCTTTCCTTTTCTTTCCTTTCCTTTCCTTTCGTTTCCTTCCCTTCCCTTCCCTTTCCTTTCCTTTCCTTTTCTTTTCTTTCCTTTACCTTAATTTTCCTCTCCTTTTATTTCTTTTCTTTTAATTTCCCTTCCTTTCCTTTCCCTTTCCATTGCTTCTCTTTCCTTTGCTTTCCTTTCCTTTCCTTTCTTTTCTTTTCCTTTCCTCCCCTTTCTTTTCCTTTTCTTTCCTTCCCTTCCCTTTCCTTTTCTTTTCTTTCCTTTCCTTTTCATTCCTTTACTTTCCTTTCCATTTCTTTCTTTCCTTTATTCTCCTTTCCTTTCCTTTCCTTTCCTTTACCTTAATTTTCCTATCCTTTTCTTTCCTTTCCTTTCCTTTCCTTTGGTTTACTTTCCTTTCCTTTAATTTCCTTTCCTTTCTATTCCTTTCCTTTCCTTTCATTTCCTTTCCTTTCCTTTCCTATCCTTTCCCTTCCTTTCCTTTCCTATTTTCCTTTCCTTTTTTCTTTCCTTTCCTTTCCTTTACCTTAATTTTCCTCTCCTTTTCTTTCCTTGCCATTCCTTTCCTTTAGATTGCTTTCCTTTCTTTTCCTTTAATTAAATTTCCTTTCCTTTACTTTCCTTTCTTTTCCTTGCCATTCCTTTCCTTTCTATTCCTTTCCTTTTCTTTCCTTTCCTTTCCTTCATTTCCTCTACTTTCCTTTCCTTTTCTTTCATTTCCTTTCCTTTCCTTTCCTTTCTTTTCCTTTCCATTCCTTTCCTTTCATTTCCATTACTTTCCTTTCCATTGCTTTCCTTTCCTTTCATTTAGTTTATTTTCCTTTCATTTCCTTTTGCTTTCCTTTCGTTTTCTTTCCTTTCCATAATTTCCTCTGCTTTCCTTTCCATTTCTTTCATTTCCTTTCCTTTCATTTCCTTTCCTTTCTTTTCCTTTCCATTGATTTCCTTTCCATTCCTTACCTTTCATTTCCTTTCCTTTCTTTTAATTTCCTTTCCATTCCTTTCTTTTTATTCCTTTCCTTTCCTTCCTTTCCTTTCCTTTCCTTTAATTAAATTTGTTTTCATTTCCTTTCCTTTACTTTCCTTTCTTTTCCTTGCCATTCCTATCCTTTCTATTCCTTTCCTTTCCTTTCCTTTCCTTTCCTTTCCTTTCCTTTCCTTTCCTTTCATTTCATTTCCTTTCCTTTCCTATCCTTTCCCTTCCTTTCCTTTCCCTTTTTCCTTTCCTTTTTTTTTCTTTCCTTTCCTTTTTTTCCTTTCCTTTGCTTTCCTTTACCTTAATTTTCCTCTCCTTTTCTTTCCTTGCCATTCCTTTCCTTAAGATTGCTTTCCTTTCCTTTCCTTTAATTTCCTTTCACTTCCATTCCTTTCATTTCATTTCATTTCTTTTCCTTTCGTTTCCCTTCTTTTCCTTTCCTTTCCATTCCTTTCCTCTCCATTGCTTTCCTTTCCTTTCCTTTCATTTCCTTTCCTTTCATTTCCTTTCCTTTCGTTTCATTTCCTTTCGTTTCCTTTCTTTGCCTTTCCATTCCTTTCCTTTCCATTGCTCTCCTTTCCTTTCCTTTCCTTTCATTTCCTTTCCTTACCTTTTCTTTCTTTTCCTTTCCTTAATTTCCTCACCTTTCCTTTCCTTTCCTTTCCTTTCCTTTCATTTCCTTTCCTTTCTTTTCCTTCCCATTCCATTACTTTCCTTCCCTTTTCTTTCCTTTCCTTTACCTTAATTTTCCTCTCCTTTTCTTCCCTTTTCTTCCCTTTGCTTTCCTTTGCTTTACTTTACTTTCCTTTCGTTTCCTTACGTTCCTTTCCTTAATTTCCTTTCCTTTCCTTTCATTTCCTTTCCTTTCTTTTCCTTTCCTTTCCATTCCTTGAGTTTCCTTTAATTTGCTTTCTTTCCTTTCCTTTCCTTTACCTTAATTTTCCTCTCCTTTTCTTTCCTTTCGTTTCCTTTCTTTTCCTTTCCTTTCTTTTCCTTTCCATTCCATTACTTTCCTTCCCTTTGCTTTCCTTTCCTTTACCTTAATTTTCCTCTCCTTTTCTTCCCTTTCCTTTCCTTCCCTTTCCTTTCAGTTCCTTTCCTTTCCTTTCTTTTCCTTTCCATTCCTTTCCTTTAAATTGCTTTCCTTTCCTTTCCTTTCATTTCCTCTCCTTACCTTTTCTTTCGTTCCTTTCCTTTGCTTTCCTTAATTTCCTCACCTTTCCTTTCCTTTCCTTTCCTTTCCTTTCCTTTCCTTTCCTTTCCTTTCCTTTCATTTCCTTTCCTTTCTTTTCCTTTCCATTCCATTACTTTCCTTCCCTTTGCTTTCCTTTCCTTGACCTTAATTTTCCTCTCCTTTTCTTCCCTTTCCTTTCCTTTTCTTTCCTTTCCTTTCGTTTCCTTCCCTTCCCTTCCCTTTCCTTTTCTTTTCTTTCCTTTACCTTAATTTTCCTCTCCTTTTATTTCCTTTCTTTTAATTTCCTTTCCTTTCCTTTCCCTTTCCATTGCTTCTCTTTCCTTTCCTTTCCTTTCCTTTCCTTTCTTTTCTTTTCTTTTCTTTTCTTTTCCTTTCTTTTCCTTTTCTTTCCTTTCGTTTCCTTCCCTTCCCGTTCCTTTCCTTTTTCTTTCCTTTCCTTTCCTTTTCTTTTCTTTCCTTTACCTTAATTTTCCTCTCCTTTTATTTCCTTTCTTTTAATTTCCTTTCCTTTCCTTTCCCTTTCCATTGCTTCTCTTTGCTTTCCTTTCCTTTCCTTTCTTTTCTTTTCCTTTCCTTTTCTTTCCTTTCCTTTCCTTTCGTTTCCTTCCCTTCCCTTTCCTTTCCTTTCCTTTTCTTTTCTTTCCTTTACCTTAATTTTCCTCTCCTTTTATTTCCTTTCTTTTAATTTCCTTTCCTTTCCTTTCCCTTTCCATTGCTTCTCTTCTCTTTCCTTTCCTTTCCTTTCCCTTCCTTTCTTTTCTTTTCCTTTCCTTTCCTTTTCTTTCCTTTCGTTTCCTTCCTTTCCCGTTCCTTTCATTTTTCTTTTCTTTCCTTTCCTTTACTTTCCTTTCCATTTCTTTCTTTCCTTTATTCTCTTTTCCTTTCCTTTCCTTTCCTTTCCTTTACCATAATTTTCCTCTCCTTTTCTTTCCTTTCCTTTCCTTTGCTTTACTTTCCTTTCCTTTAATTTCTTTTAATTTCCTTTCCCTTCCTTTCCTTTCCTTTCCTTTCCTTTCCTTTCCTTTCCTTTCCTTTCCTTTCCGTACCTTTCCTTTCGTTCCTTTTCTTTGCTTTCCTTTCCTTTCCTTTCCTTTCATTCCCTTTCCTTTCCTTTTTTTTCCTTTCGCTACCATTCCTTTACTTTCCTTTCCATTGCTTTCTTTCCTTTCCTCTCTTTTCCTTTCCTTTCCTTTCCTTTACCTTAATTTTCCTCTCCTTTTCTTTCCTTTCCTTTCCTTTGCTTTACTTTCCTTTCCTTTAATTTCTTTTAATTTCCTACCCTTCCCTTTCCTTTCCTTTTCTTTTCTTTCCTTTTCTTTCCTTTCCTTTCCTTTCGTTTCCTTCCCTTCCCTTCCCTTTCCTTTCCTTTCCTTTTCTTTTCTTTCCTTTACCTTAATTTTCCTCTCCTTTTATTTCTTTTCTTTTAATTTCCCTTCCTTTCCTGTCCCTTTCCATTGCTTCTCTTTCCTTTGCTTTCCTTTCCTTTCCTTTCTTTTCTTTTCCTTTCCTCCCCTTTCTTTTCCTTTTCTTTCCTTTCGTTTCCTTCCCTTCCCTTTCCTTCTCTTTTCTTTCCTTTCCTTTTCATTCCTTTACTTTCCTTTCCATTTCTTTCTTTCCTTTATTCTCCTTTCCTTTCCTTTCCTTTCCTTTCCTTTCCTTTACCTTAATTTTCCTCTCCTTTTCTTTCCTTTCCTTTCCTTTCCTTTCCTTTGGTTTACTTTCCTTTCCTTTAATTTCCTTTCCTTTCTATTCCTTTCCTTTCCTTTCATTTCCTTTCCTTTCCTTTCCTATCCTTTCCCTTCCTTTCCTTTCCTATTTTCCTTTCCTTTTTTCTTTCCTTTCCTTTCCTTTACCTTAATTTTCCTCTCCTTTTCTTTCCTTGCCATTCCTTTCCTTTAGATTGCTTTCCTTTCTTTTCCTTTAATTAAATTTCCTTTCCTTTACTTTCCTTTCTTTTCCTTGCCATTCCTTTCCTTTCTATTCCTTTCCTTTTCTTTCCTTTCCTTTCCTTCATTTCCTCTACTTTCCTTTCCTTTTCTTTCATTTCCTTTCCTTTCCTTTCCTTTCCTTTCTTTTCCTTTCCATTCCTTTCCTTTCATTTCCATTACTTTCCTTTCCATTGCTTTCCTTTCCTTTCATTTAGTTTATTTTCCTTTCATTTCCTTTTGCTTTCCTTTCGTTTTCTTTCCTTTCCATAATTTCCTCTGCTTTCCTTTCCATTTCTTTCATTTCCTTTCCTTTCATTTCCTTTCCTTTCTTTTCCTTTCCATTGATTTCCTTTCCATTCCTTACCTTTCATTTCCTTTCCTTTCTTTTAATTTCCTTTCCATTCCTTTCTTTTTATTCCTTTCCTTTCCTTCCTTTCCTTTCCTTTCCTTTAATTAAATTTGTTTTCATTTCCTTTCCTTTACTTTCCTTTCTTTTCCTTGCCGTTCCTTTCCTTTCTATTCCTTTCCTTCCCTTTCCTTTCCTTTCCTTTCCTTTCCTTTCCTTTCCTTTCATTTCATTTCCTTTCCTTTCCTTTCATTTCCTTTCATTTCCTTTCCTTTCATTTCCTTTCCTTTTTTTTTCTTTCCTTTCCTTTTTTTCCTTTCCTTTGCTTTCCTTTACCTTAATTTTCCTCTCCTTTTCTTTCCTTGCCATTCCTTTCCTTAAGATTGCTTTCCTTTCCTTTCCTTTAATTTCCTTTCACTTCCATTCCTTTCATTTCATTTCATTTCTTTTCCTTTCGTTTCCCTGCTTTTCCTTTCCTTTCCATTCCTTTCCTTTCCATTGCTTTCCTTTCCTTTCCTTTCCTTTCATTTCCTTTCCTTTCATTTCCTTTCCTTTCGTTTCATTTCCTTTCGTTTCCTTTCTTTGCCTTTCCATTCCTTTCCTTTCCATTGCTCTCCTTTCCTTTCCTTTCCTTTCATTTCCTTTCCTTACCTTTTCTTTCTTTTCCTTTCCTTAATTTCCTCACCTTTCCTTTCCTTTCCTTTCCTTTCATTTCCTTTCCTTTCTTTTCCTTCCCATTCCATTACTTTCCTTCCCTTTTCTTTCCTTTCCTTTACCTTAATTTTCCTCTCCTTTTCTTCCCTTTTCTTCCCTTTGCTTTCCTTTGCTTTACTTTACTTTCCTTTCGTTTCCTTTCGTTCCTTTCCTTAATTTCCTTTCCTTTCCTTTCATTTCCTTTCCTTTCTTTTCCTTTCCTTTCCATTCCTTGAGTTTCCTTTAATTTGCTTTCTTTCCTTTCCTTTCCTTTACCTTAATTTTCCTCTCCTTTTCTTTCCTTTCGTTTCCTTTCTTTTCCTTTCCTTTCTTTTCCTTTACATTCCATTACTTTCCTTCCCTTTGCTTTCCTTTCCTTTACCTTAATTTTCCTCTCCTTTTCTTCCCTTTCCTTTCCTTCCCTTTCCTTTCAGTTCCTTTCGTTTCCTTTCTTTTCCTTTCCATTCCTTTCCTTTAAATTGCTTTCCTTTCCTTTCCTTTCATTTCCTCTCCTTACCTTTTCTTTCGTTCCTTTCCTTTGCTTTCCTTAATTTCCTCACCTTTCCTTTCCTTTCCTTTCCTCTCCTTTCCTTTCATTTCCTTTCCTTTCTTTTCCTTTCCATTCCATTACTTTCCTTCCCTTTGCTTTCCTTTCCTTGACCTTAATTTTCCTCTCCTTTTCTTCCCTTTCCTTTCCTTTGCTTTACTTTACTTTCCTTTCGTTTCCTTTCGTTCCTTTCCTTTGCTTTCCTTTCCTTTCCTTAATTTCCTTTCCTTTCCTTTCATTTCCTTTCCTTTCTTTTACTTTCCTTTCCTTTCCATTCCTTGAGTTTCCTTTAATTTGCTTTCTTACCTTTCCTCTCTTTTCCTTTCCTTTCCTTTCCTTTACCTTAATTTTCCTCTCCTTTTCTTTCCTTTCGTTTCCTTTCTTTTCCTTTATTTTCCTTTCCTTTCCATTCCTTTCCTTTCCTTTCATTTCATTTCCTTACCTTTTCTTTCGTTCCTTTGCTTTGCTTTCCTTAATTTCCTTTCCTTTCCTTTCCTTTCCTTTCCTTTCCTTTCCTTTCATTTCCTTTCTTTTCTTTTCTTTTCCTTTCCATTCCATTACTTTCCTGTCCATTGCTTTCCTTGCCTTCCCTTTACTTTCCTTTCGTTTCCTTGCCTTTCGTTCCTTTCCTTTGCTTTCCTTTCCTTTCCTTAATTTCCTTTCCTTTCCTTTCCTTTCCTTTCCTTTCCTTTCCTCTCCTTTCCTTTCCTTTCCTTTCATTTCCTTTCCTTTCTTTTCCTTTCCTTTCCTTTCCTTTCCTTTCCATTCCTTGACTTTCCTTTCCATTGCTTTCTTTCCTTTCCTCTCTTTTCCTTTTCTTTCCCTTCCTTTCCTTTCCTTATATTTCCTTTCGTTCCTTTCCTTTGCTTTCCTTAATTTCCTGGCCTTTCCTTTCCTTTCATTCCCTTTCCTTTCCTTTCTTTTTCTTTCCCTTCCATTCCTTTACTTCCTTTAAATCGGTTTGCTTTCCTTTCCTTTCAGTTCCTTTAATTTAATTTCCTTTTGCTTTCTTTCCTTTTCTTTCCTCTCCTTTTCTTGCCTTTCCTTAATTTCCTTTCCTTTCCTTTCCTTTCATTTCCCTTCCTTTCCTTTATTGTCCTTTCCATTGCTTTCCTCTCCTTTCCTATCCTTTCCCTTAATTTCCTTTCCTTTTTTTCCTTTCCTTTCCATTCCTTTCCTCTCATTTCCTTTCTTTTCTTTTCCTTTTCCTTTCGTTTCCATTGCTTACCTTACCTTTCCTTTCCTTTCTTTTCCTTTCCATTCCTTTACTTTCCTTTCCCTTCATTTCCTTTCCGTTCTTTTCCATTCCTGTACTTTCCTTTCCTTTCCTTTCCATTGGTTCTCTTTCCTTTCCTCTCCTTTCCTTTCCTTTTCTTTTCTTTCCTTTACCTTAATTTTCCTCTCCTTTCCTTTAATTTCTTTTAATTTCCTTTCCTTTCCTTTCCTTTCCTTTCCTTTCTTTCCTTTCCTTTCTTTTCCTTTCCGTACCTTTCCTTTCGTTCCTTTCCTTTGCTTTCCTTTCCTTTCCTTAATTTCCTTGCCTTTCCTTTCCTTTCATTCCCTTTCCTTTCCTTTCCCTACCATTCCTTTACTTTCCTTTCCATTGCTTTTTTTCCTTTGCTCTCTTTTCCTTTCCTTTCCTTTCCTTTACCTTAATTTTCTTCTCCTTTTCTTTCCTTGCCATTCCTTTCCTTTAGATTGCTTTCCTTTCCTTTCCTTTAATTTCCTTTCACTTCCATTCCTTTCCTTTCATTTCATAACCTTTCTTTTCCTTTCCTTTCCATTCCTTTCTTTCCGTTGCTTTCCTTCCTTTCCTTTCCTTTCCTTTCCTTTTCTTTCCTTTCCTTTCATTTCCTTAATCTCTTCTCCTTTCCTTTCCTTTCCTTTCCGTTCCGTTCCTTTCCTTTAATTTCCTTTCCTATCCTTTCCTTTCCTTTCCTTTCCTTTCCTTCCTTTCCTTTCCTTTCATGTCATTTCCTTTCTTTTCGTTTCCCTTCTTTTCCTTTCCTTTCCATTCCTTTCCTTTCCATTGCTTTCCTTTCCTTTTCTTTCCTTTCATTTCCTTTCCTTTCGTTTCCTTTCCTTTCCTTTCGTTTCCTTTCTTTGCCTTTCCATTCCTTTCCTTTCGATTGCTTTCCTTTCCTTTCCTTTCATTTCCTTTCCTTACCTTTTCTTTCGGTCCTTTCCTTTGCTTTCCTTAATTTCCTTTCCTTTCCTTCCTTTTCATTTCCTATCCTTTCTTTTCCTTTCCATTCCATTACTTTCCTTCCCATTGCTTTCCTTTCCTTTACCTTAATTTTCCTCTCCTTTTCTTCCCTTTCCTTTCCTTTGCTTTACTTTACTTTCCTTTGCTTTCCTTTCCTTTCCTTAATTTACTTTCCTTTCCTTTCATTTCCTTTCCTTTCTTTTCTTTTCCTTTCCATTCCTTGAGTTTCCTTTCCTTTGCTTTCATTCCCTTCCTCTCTTTTCCTTTCCTTTCCTTTCCTTTACCTTAATTTTCCTCTCCTTTTCTTTCCTTTCGTTTCCTTTCTTTTTCTTTCTTTTCCTTTCCTTTCCATTCCTTTCCTTTCCTTTCCATTACTTTCCTTTCCTTTCAGGTCCTTTCCTTTCCCTTCTTTTCCTTTCCATTCCTTTCCTTTCCATTGCTTTCCTTTCCTTTCATTTCCTTTCCTTACCTTTTCTTTCGTTACTTTCCTTTGCTTTCCTTAATTTCCTTTCCTTCCCTTTCCTTATATTTCTTTTCCTTTCTTTTCCTTTCCATTACATTACTTTTCTTTCCATTGCTTTCCTTTCGTTTACCTTAATTTTCCTCTCCTTTTCTTCCCTTTCCTTTCCTTTGCTTTACTTTACTTACCTTTCGTTTCCTTTCCTTTCGTTCCTTTCCTTTGCTTTCCTTTCCTTAATTTCCTTTCCTTTCCTTTCATTTCCTTTCCTTTCTTTTCCTTTCCTTTCCTTTCCATTCCTTGACTTTCCTTTCCATTGCTTTCTTTCCTTTCCTTTCCTTTCCTTTCCTTTAGCTTAATTTTCCTCTCCTTTCTTTCCTTTCTTTTAATTTTCTTTTCTTTCCTTTCCCATCCTTTCCTTTCCTTACCTTTCCTTTCATTCCTTTCCTTTGCTTTCCTTAATTTCCTTGCCTTTCCTTTCCTTTCATTCCCTTTCCTCTCCTTTCTTTTCCTTTCCCTAGCATTCCTTTACTTTCCTTTCCATTGCTTTCTTTCCTTTCCTTTCTTTTCCTTTCCTTTCCTTTCCTATCCTTTCCCTTCGTTTCCTTTCCTTTTTTCCTTTCCTTTTTTTCTTTCCTTTCCTTTCTTTCCTTTCCTTTCCTTTCCTTTACCTTAATTTTCCTCTCCTTTCCTTTCCTTTCCATTCCTTGACTTTCCTTTCCGTTGCTTTCTTTCCTTTCCTCTCTTTTCCTTTCCTTTCCTTTCCTTTAATTTAATTTTCCTCTCCTTTTCTTTCCTTTCTTTTAATTTCCTTACCTTTCCCTTCATTTCCTTTCCTTTCCTTACCTTTCCTTTCGTTCCTTTCCTTTGCTTTCCTTAATTTCCTTGCCTTTCCTTTCCTTTCATTCCCTTTCCTTTCTTTTCCTTTCCCTTCCATTCCTTTACTTTCCTTTAAATTGCTTTCATTTCCATTCCTTTCCGTTCCTTTCCTTTAATTTCCTTTTGCTTTCCTTCCTTTCCTTTCCTTTCCTTTCCTCTCCTTTTCTTTCCTTTCCTTAATTTCGTTTCCTTTCCTTTCCTTTCCTTTCCTTTCCTTTCCTATCCTTTCCGTTCCTTTCCTTTAATTTCCTTTCCTTTTTTTTCTTTCCTCTCCATTTCTTTCCTCTCATTTCTTTTCATTTCCTTTCCTTTCTTTTCCTTTCCTTTCCTTTCCATTCCTTTACTTTCCTTTCCTTTCATTTCCTTTCCTTTCTTTTCCGTTCCTGTACTTTCCTTTCCTTTCCTTTCCATTGCTTCTCTTTCCTTTCCTCTCCTTTTCTTTCCTTTCTTTTCTTTTCTTTTCCTTTTTTTTCTTTCCTTTCCTTTCGCTTCCTTCCCATCCCTTTCCTTTCCTTTCCTTCCCATCCCTTTCCTTTCCCTTTCCATTGCTTCTCTTTCCTTTCCTTTCCTTTCCTTTCTTTTCTTTCCCTTTCCTTTCGTTTTCTTTACTTTCGTTTCCTTCCCTTCCCGTTCCTCTCCTTTTTCTTTTCTTTCCATTCCTTTCCATTCCTTTACTTTCCTTTCCATTTCTTTCATTCGTTTATTCTCTTTTCCTTTCCTTGCCTTTCCTTTACCTTAATTTTCCTCTCCTTTTCTTTCCTTTCCTTTCCTTTGCTTTACTTTCCTTTCCTTTAATTTCTTTTAATTTCCTTTCCTTTCCTTTCCTTTCCCTTCCTTTCCTTTCCTTTCCGTACCTTTCCTTTCGTTCCTTTCCTTTGCTTTCCTTTCCTTTCCTTTCCTTTCATTCCCTTTCCTTTCCTTTTTTTCCTTTCCCTAACATTCCTTTACTTTCCTTTCCATTGCTTTCTTTCCTTTCCTCTCTTTTCCTTTCCTTTCCTTTCCTTTACCTTAATTTTCCTCTCCTTTTCTTTCCTTTCCTTTTTTTTGCTTTACTTTCCTTTCCTTTAATTTCTTTTAATTTCCTTCCCTTCCCTTTCCTTTTCTTTCCTTTACCTTAATTTTTCTCTCCTTTTCTTTCCTTTCTTTTAATTTCCCTTCCTTTCCTTTCCCTTTCCATTGCTTCTGTTTCCTTTCCTTTCCTTTCCTTTTCTTTCTTTTCCTTTCCTCTCCTTTCTTTTCCTTTTCTTTCCTTTCGTTTCCTTCCCTTCCCTTCCCTTTCCTTTTCTTTTCTTTCCTTTCCTTTCCATTCCTTTACTTTCCTTTCCATTTCTTTCTTTCCTTTCCTTTAATTTCTTTTAATTTCCTTTCCTTTCCTTTCCTTTTCTTTCCTTTTCGCTTCCCTTTCCTTTCCTTTTCTTTTCTTTCCTTTCCTTTCCATTCCTTTACTTACCTTTCCATTTCTTTCTTTCCTTTATTCTCTTTTCCTTTCCTTTCCTTTCCTTTCCTTTACCTTAATTTTCCTCTCCTTTTCTTTCCTTTCCTTTCCTTTGCTTTACTTTCCTTTCCTTTAATTTCTTTTAATTTCCTTTCCGTACCTTTCCTTTCGTTCCTTTCCTTTGCTTTCCTTTCTTTTCCTTTTCTTTCCTTTCGTTTCCTTCGCTTCCCTTTCCTTTCCTTTTCTTTTCTTTCCTTTCCTTTCCATTCCTTTACTTTCCTTTCCATTTCTTTCTTTCCTTTATTCTCTTTTCCTTTCCTTTCCTTTCCTTTCCTTTCCTTTCCTTTACTTTCCTTTCCATTTCTTTCTTTCCTTTATTCTCTTTTCCTTTCCTTTCCTTTCCTTTCCTTTACCTTAATTTTCCTCTCCTTTTCTTTCCTTTCCTTTCCTTTGCTTTACTTTCCTTTACTTTAATTTCTTTTAATTTCCTTTCCTTTCCTTTCCTTTCCTTTCCTTTCCTTTCCTTTCCTTTCCTTTCCTTTCCTTTCCTTTTCTTTACCTTCGTTTCCTTCGCTTCCCTTTCCTTTCCTTTTCTTTTCTTTCCTTTCCTTTCCATTCCTTTACTTTCCTTTCCATTTCTTTCTTTCCTTTATTCTCTTTTCCTTTCCTTTCCTTTCCTTTCCTTTCCTTTCCTTTACTTTCCTTTCCATTTCTTTCTTTCCTTTATTCTCTTTTCCTTTCCTTTCCTTTCCTTTCCTTTACCTTAATTTTCCTCTCCTTTTCTTTCCTTTCCTTTCCTTTGCTTTGCTTTCCTTTCCTTTAATTTCTTTTAATTTCCTTTCCTTTCCGTACCTTTCCTTTCGTTCCTTTCCTTTCCTTTCTTTTCCATTTCTATCCTTTCGTTTCCTTCGCTTCCCTTTCCTTTCCTTTTCTTTTCTTTCCTTTCCTTTCCATTCCTTTACTTTCCTTTCCATTTCTTTCTTTCCTTTATTCTCTTTTCCTTTCCTTTCCTTTCCTTTCCTTTCCTTTCCTTTACCTTAATTTTCCTCTCCTTTTCTTTCCTTTCCTTTCCTTTGCTTTACTTTCCTTTCCTTTAATTTCTTTTAATTTCCTTTCCTTTCCTTTCCTTTCCTTTCCTTTCCTTTCCTTTCGTTTCCTTTCCGTACCTTTCCTTTCGTTCCTTTCCTTTGCTTTACTTTCTTTAATTTCCTTGCCTTTCCTTTCTTTTCATTCCCTTTCCTTTCCTTTCTTTTCCTTTTCCTACCATTCCTTTACTTTACTTTCCATTGCTTTCTTTCCTTTCCTCTCTTTTCCTTTCCTTTCCTTTCCTTTAGCTTAATTTTCCTCTCCTTTTGTTTCCTTTCCTTTGCTTCACTTTCCTTGTCTTTAATTTCTTTTAATTTCCTTTCTTTTCCTTTCCGTACCTTTCCTTTCGTTTCTTTCCATTGCTTTCCTTTCCTTTCCTTTCCGTTCCTTTCCTTTAATTTCCTTTTGATTTCCTTCCTTCCCTTTCCTTTCCTTTCCTTTCCTTTCCTTCCATTTTCTTTCCTTTTCTTTCATTTCCTTTCCTTTCCTTAATTTCCTTTCCTTTCCTTTCCTTTCATCTCATTTCCTTTCCTTTCTTTTCCTTTTCTTTTCGTTTCCATTGCTTTCCTTACCTTTCCTTTCCTTTCCTTTCCTTTCATTTCCTTTCCTTTCTTTTCCTTTCCTTTCCTTTCCTTTCCTTTCCTTTCCTTTCATTTCCTTTCCTTTCTTTTCCTTTCCTTTCCATTCCTGTACTTTCCTTTCATTTCCTTTTCTTCCCTTCCCTTTCCTTTTCTTTTCTTTCCTTTACCTTAATTTTCCTCTCCTTTTCTTTTAATTTCCTTTCCTTTCCTTTCAATTTCTATTGCTTCGCTTTCCTTTCCTTTCCTTTCTTTTCCTTTCCTTTCTTTTCCTTTTCTTTCCTTTCGTTTCCTTCCCTTCCCTTTCCTTTCCTTTTCTTTTGTTTCCTTTCCTTTCCATTCCTTTACTTTCCTTTACATTTCTTTCTTTCCTTTATTCTCTTTTCTTTTCCTTTCCTTTCCTTTACCTTAATTTGGCTCTCCTTTTCTTTCCTTTCCTTGCCTTTGCTTTACTTTCCTTTTATTTCTTTTAATTTCCTTTCCTTTCCTTTCCTTTCCTTTCCTTTCCTTTCCGTACCTTTCCTTTCGTTCCTTTCCTTTGCTTTCCTTTCCTTTCTTTAATTTCCTTGCCTTTCCTTTCCTTTCATTCCCTTTCCTTTCCTTTCTTTTCCTTTCCCTACCATTCCTTTACTTTCCTTTCCATTGCTTTCTTTCCTTTCCTCTCTTTTCCTTTCCTTTCCTTTCCTTTACCTTAATTTTCCTCTCCTTTTCTTTCCTTTCCTTTCCTTTGCTTTACGTTCCTTTCCTTTAATTTCTTTTAATTTCCTTTCCTTTCCTTTCCGTACCTTTCCTTTCGTTTCTTTCCATTGCTTTCCTTTCCTTTCCGTTCCTTTCCTTTAATTTCCTTTTGCTTTCCTTTCCTTTCCTTCCATTTTCTTTCCTTTACTTTCATTTCCTTTCCTTTCCTTAATTTCCTTTCCTTTCATTTCATTTCCTTTCCTTTATTTTCCTTTCCATTGCTTTCCTATCCTTTCCGTTCCTTTCCTTTAATTTCCTTTCCTTTCCTTCCTTTCCTTTCCTTTCGTTTCCTTGCTTTTCCTTTCTTTTCCTTTCCTTTCCATTCCTTTCCTTTCCTTTCATCTCATTTCCTTTCCTTTCTTTTCCTTTTCTTTTCGTTTCCATTGCTTTCCTTTCCTTTCATTTCCTTTCCTTTCCTTCCTTTCCTTTCCTTTAATTTCGTTTTCTTTCCTTTCTTTTGCTTTCCTTTCCTTTCCATTCCTTTACTTTCCTTTCCTTTCATTTCGGAAATCGGTTAAAGTCCAAGTCGGTAAAGTTTTTTTTTTGTAATTTAAAAAGCGATATTTCTAAAACCAAGCAAGTTATATCAATTAGATTTTGCACACGTAATAAGCTTTTTAAGAAAAACTCGGCGCAAAAATGTTTTGTGATTTTTGAAGAAGTAGGCGTAGCGCCGCCCACTTTTCAGAATAAAATTTCTGCTATTTTCAAAGGCAATCGCTTATAGTTCAATCTTGATATTTCAATGAAAATTGTTCATGTGCTTCTTAGTAGTATGTATTATACTCCTGCCAAAAATTCGCAAAATCGGGAAACACACAAGCAAAACTCCTAACTAGTTATACCGAACTGCAGCTTTATATAACCTGCGGGCTTTTTCAAAATTTATGCAACTGTTTCGTGCCTAGCGAACTCCTGAACATATCGTGAAATTTCAAGAGCAAACCAAAACACAAAATATGTGGGCGTGGCACCGCCCACTTTTGAAAAATTATGTAGGTATTGACTAAGTGAAACAGTTCGGAGTTATGAAGAATTGAAACTTTACATAGCCTACTTTCCCAAAACTATATATTGTCTCTGCTGTACCCAGTGAACCCAAGTATATATGGTGAAAAGAAAGGAAAGGAAAAGAAAGGAAAGGTAAGCAATGGAAAGGAAAGGAAACGAAAGTAAGGGAAAGGAAAGGAAAAGGAAAGTAAACGAAAGGAGCGAAAGGAAAGGAAAGGAAAGCAAAGGAAAGGAAAGAGAGGAAAGGAAAGAAAAGGAAAGAAAACGAAATGAAAGGATATAAAAGAAAGGAAGGGACAGAAAATTAAAGGAAAGCAAAGGAAAGGAAACTAGAGGAAGGAAAAGAAAAGAAAGGAAAGGCAGGAAAGGAAAGGAAAGGTAATGAACGGAAAGGAAAGGAAAGTAATGGAAAGAAAAGAAAGGAAAGGAATGGAAGGGAAAGGAAAGGAAATTAAAAGAAAGAGCAGTAAAGGAAAAGAAAGGAAAGAAAAGAAAAGAAAAGAAAAGAAAAGAAAAGAAAAGAAAAGAAAAGAAAAGAAAGAAAAGAAAATAAAAGAAAAGAAAAGAAAAGGAAGGGAAAGGAAAGGAAAGGAAATTAACGGAAGGGAAAGGAAACGAAAGGAGAGGAAAGGAAAGAAAAGGAAACAAAAGGAAAGGAAATGAAAGGACAGGAAAGGAAAGGAAAGGAAAGGAAAGGAAAGTAAAGTAAACGAAAGGAAAAGAAAGGAGAGATAAGGAAAGGAAAGTAAAGGAAAGGAAAGGAAACGAAAGGAAGGGAAAGGAAAGGAAAAGGAAAGTATGTATAAGAAAGCAAAGGAAAGGAAAGGAAAGGAAAGGAAAGGAAAGGAAAGGAAAGGAAAGGAAATTAAAAGAAAGGAAAGGAAATGAAAGGAAAGGAAAATAAAGGAAATGAAAGGAAAGGAAATGAAAGCAAAGTAAAGAAAAACAAGTAAGAAAGTCTAAGTTCGTGTGGAACCGGACATTATATACCTAGTAGTGATCTATTATGTCATCCCAATTTACGCAGGTACATTTTAATACTTTCAGTTCATATTTGCGTTCAAACAAACAAAAAGACGTGTGGACGGACATGGCTACATCGGCTCAGCTCATCCTCCTGATCATTTCAGTATACTTTTTGATGGGACTATCTCTTTTTCTTCTCATACGTACAAACATTTGATGTTCATGAATGGTATGAAAAAAAAAAAAAAATATACAACTTCGCTTTTGCGGTGGGGTATTAACTACTTGCCCGGATATTTTACTTTTCATCCTGAACGTTCTGATATACATTAATAAATATATATCCCGATTCTTTTATGCCGAATGAAGTAGTTTACCTTGTGTGCGTACCAAAAATAGATATAAAAAAGGGTGTCTTTCATAGGCGCCAAAGAACTCAACCGATCTTTATGAAATTTTCACAATTTATACTTGGGTTCACTGGGTACAGCATAGACGATATATAGTTTTGGAAAAGTAGGCGGAGCCACGCCCCCAGAATATATAAAGTTTCAATTCGTCATAACTCCGAACCTTTTTGGCCTAATTTAATGAAATTTGGATATATGTGTCACTTAGTCAATATCTACATAATTTTTCAAAAGTGGGCGGTGCCACGCCCACATATTTTGTGTTTTGGTTTGCTCTTGAAATTTTGCGCTATGTTCAGGAGTTCGCTGGGCACGACACAGTCTGCATAAACTTTTGGAAAAGCCCCCAGGTTATATAAAGCTGCGGTTCGGTATAGTTAGGAGTTTATCTGGTTCACGTTAATGACATTTTATATATAGATGTTTTCTATGTATCAAAACGTCAAAACAACGTATACCGGGTTTGCAGTATAATATAAAATGCAGAAAGCAAACAACGAATTTCGGCATTCGTTTGTAAAACTGAGAGACTAGTTTGCGTTCAAATAAACAGACGGACAGCCAGACAGACGGACGGAGAGACGGGCATGGCTAAATCGGCTCCGCTCATCGTGCTGATCATTTTAGTGAACTTTTCTTTTCTTGTCCTCATACTTACATACATTTAATGTTTATGAAAGGTATGAAAATCAAAAAAAGAGATATAAATTCGCTACTGCAGTGGGCTATTAAATACGTGCCCAAATATTTCGCTTGTGTGTTTCCCGATTTGGAACAAGATTGATTTCCCGATCAAGATTGAATTATAAGCGATTGCCTTTAAAAATATAAGAAATTTTATGCTAAAAGCGGGCGGCGCCACGCCTACTTCTTCAAAATTGACAACATTTTTTTGCGGCCGAGTTTTTCTTAAAAAGCTTATTATGTGTGCAAAATCTGATTGATATAACTTGCTTAGTTGTAGAAATATCACTTTTTAAATTAAAAAAAAATTTTTTAGAACTATGTTCAAAATCTGGGCGTGGCCTTTGACCGATTTCATCCATTTTTTCAGCAAACAGTTACCTTTATATATAGAACATTATCACCAAATTTCGTTTCGACAAATCAAATTTTGGCGCAGTTATAGCATAAACAATTTGCCGGAATAGTCCACTATAAAAGGGGCGGGGCCATCCCAATTTTCGAAAATTTTAAGTTTTTGCATTTCTTTGTTTACGCAAGCTTTAAAAGTGAAATATAAATGATGTAAACCTATTTTAGGCAAAGTTTTTGCCTATTTAATAGATCTACGATCATCCACAAAATCTCTCATATAAAAGTGGGCGTGGACCTTAACCGATCCCGCCCTGGAACATTCCGTGCATACCTGAAAACCTGCGTGCTGAATTTCGTTTCGATATCTTGAACGGTTTTTGATTTATGATTTCTAAATTTAACCTAATCAAAAGTAGGCGGTGCCACGCCCATTTTCGAAAATTTCTTGAAAATTTTATTTTGTGCCTCAATCTCAATGTAATCAGCAATTTTAAATCGCGCTCGGAGATGAGTGCCAGGGAACTTGCATACCAAATTTCATTAAGATATCTCAAAATTTACTCAAGTTATCGTGTTCACAGACGGACGGACGGACATGGCTTAATCAATTACTCTTTTCGTCCTGAACATTTTGATATGTATAAGTCAATATCTATCTCGATTCCTTTATGCCGTTACGTACTGCCGTTAGGCGACTAAAGGTAATATACCTTGTGTGCGTAGCACTACTAGGTATAAAAACTGCTCCAATGACAAGGTCAAAATGATCATGCAAGCGGGAACGTTCACAACAATGAACGATGCAATCTCCAAATTTACCAACAGCTGTACCGAAATAACGGGCAGCTCAAGCAACAATAACTCGAGGCATAATAATAATAATAATAATAATCAGAGAGGATCACAAACCCGAAACGGCAATAGACCATGTAACCAGACCCGTAACGTGCGCAGCTGCACCCAGACGGAAAACCAGGAAACTCCACTTCAAGATCAGTAGATAGGAAAATATGCGTACTAAATCTACATCTAAACAGCTATATATCTACGAGAACATCATTAAATAATTCGATTTCAAATTTCTTTATTGATACAGGAGCATCAAATTGGTAATAATCACAAAATAAATACAGAGCAAATTACGGACTTAGAGGGCATTGGTCAGGGTATAACCAGCACATTAGGCACAGTTAAAGCAGATTTAAAAGGTCATCACCTTCTAATTTACCAAAAATTCCATGTCGTAGAAGACGACTTTCCAATCCCTTGCGATGGAATAATAGGACTAGATTTTATAAAGAAGTGCAATTGTATTTTAGACTGGAAAAACAGAGGATAAATTAATCCTAAGACCATATGATTATCCCCAAACAATAACAATGCATCTAACAAATTGTCTGTCTGTCAATACATTTACGATCCCTGCTAGGTCCGAAGTCATTAGACAAATTAAAGTAAACACCAATAACAAAAACATCTTCATACCGCACCAACAATTATCTGAAGGCATTTTCATAGCAAACACAATTACAAATAAGGATCAACACAACACATAAAAACACAACTATTCAAAATTACAAGATTAATACTGAAAATCTAGACGACTACACACTAATTGAAACGACCACACACAATATAAATGGCAACGATACAGAAAAATTAAAAAGATTAACCAAAAACTTTCCAAAATTTGTCAAACCTCAGCTAACAACATTATGCACAGAATTCATAGACACAGAACCAATTTCCTGCAATAATTTTTACAAACAAAAATTGTACATGAGGGATGACACTCCCGTTTACATAAAAAAGTATAGATTGCCTCAAACGCAAAAAGGAGAAATAAGCAAACAGGTAAATAAGTTAGTTAAAGATGACATAATAGAACCCTCCATATCAGAATATAATAGCCTAATCTTACTAGTCCCTAAAAAATCACTCCCGGGGAAAACAGAAAAATATGGAGATTAGTGGTTGACTACAGACAGGTAAATAAAAAATTAGCAGCAGACAAATTCGCACTTCCAAGAATTGACGATATTTTAGATCAACTTGGAAGAGCTAAATATTTTGCATGCCTGAACCTTATGTCAGGTTTTCATCAAATCGTATTACACCCAGACTCCACATATATAACCTCATTCACAGCCGAAAATGGCACATATAGATTCAAAAGACTAGCCTACGGATTAAAAGTAGCACCGAATTCACAGTAGCATTCGCAAGCCTCAAACCATCTCAGGCATTTCTCTACATGGATGATTTAGTCGTATTAAGTTGTTCTGAAAACCATATGCTAAAAACCTTAAGAGACGTGTTCTCCACTTGTAGAAAATACAACCTAAAATTACATCCAGATAAATGTCTGTTTTTCAGCCAAGAAGTAACATATTTAGGACATAAATGTACAAACAAGGGAATATTACCCGACCCAAGCAAATTCGAAACGGTCCAAAATTACCCAACACCAAAAACAGCCGATGAAGTTAAGAGATTCGTAGCTTTCTGCAACTATTACAGAAGATTTGTACCGAATTTTTCAGAACACCTAAGAAAATTAACTAGGCTTTGCAAAAAGAATGTTTGCTTCGAATGGACAGAAGAATGTCAAAAAGCTTTTGTCTACTTTAAGGAAGCATTAATTAGTCCAAAACTTTTGCAATACCTAGATTTCGATAAAGAATTCTGCATAACAACAGACGCTAGTGGGTACGCTTGTGGGGCAGTCCTTAGCCAAGAACATGACGGCAAACAGTTACCAATTGCTAACGCTTCTTGGTCATTCAAAAACGGTGAAATCAACAAAGCCACGATAGAAAAAGAATTAGCCGCAATCCATTGGGCCATAACCTTCTTCAGACCATGTGTCCGAAAAGGAAAATCATATCGCGGACGCTTTATCCCGCATAACAATTACAAACTTAAAAGATATGTCAATGGAAGCAAGTAAAATATTAAAAATAACAACAAGATCAGCAGCAAAACATACCAGCAGTATTGTTGAAAATAAAGACAGTCACAAAGAGAACCCCAAAATATACGAAGCGCTGAATAAATTTGAAGTAAAAAGACATGTCGAGCTCGTTTTCAATCCTCCGAAATTATATTTCAAAAAAGGAAAGAAAATTTGTAGCAATGAGGATAAGATTGACTTAGGACAACTCTTTACCAGGCTTGAAAGAGAAGTCGACAATTTGGGACTTGTACAAATACAGTTGTCCTCAGGGTACAAATACAGTTGTCCTTAGGGGACAAATTGTTTAAAAGGAGTTATACTGCAGTAGGCAAATTTATAGAATGGGTAACAAAGAATGGGTAACAAAGTTCTCAAAAATCTAACAATCGCTCTAACCCTAGAGGTTACACATGTGACAAATCCCGGGAAAATTTAAGAAATTCTGCACAAATATCATGACGATCCTATTAGTGGTGTCCGCCCAGGAATAAATCGCATGACAGATAAAATCAAGCAGAAATATAGCTGGCTAAATACAAGGTGGCGCAAAAGTAATCCTCCTATCAGAAAATGCTATAAATTTTGCGATTGGCCCCTAAAGTCAGTTCTGTTTTGACATTTGTGTAGTAAACACATGCGAAATACACGTTAATAAACAATGTTACGCTTTACTGCTCCAGAACGCGGAATATTGCTGACTATTTATTTGACCAATAATCGGTCGGGGCCAAACGGTTACTGTGCATGGTGAGCGCTACAGAGCAATGATCAACGAGTTCTTTTTCCCGCAACTTGATGAATTGGGATTGGAAACATGTGGTTCCAACAAGACGGTGCAACAGCACACACTGCACGTGCCACAACCGATATGCTGAACATCGGAAGCTTACTTTTGCTCCACCTTGTATGAATATTGACATAAGAAAATACGTAAAGAACTGCATCCACTGTGAGAAAAATAAGACTAATAAGCATATAAAGGAACCAATGATTTGATATTCGATAAATGGAAACGAATATGCAGTTACCATTATATGCGATCTAACCAAATACTTGGTAGCGATCCCGTCCCAAGAAAACACGCAACAACAGTCGCTAAAGCCGTGTTCGAGCATTTCATTCTAATTTATGGACACATGAAAACAATAATGACGGACATGGGCACAGAATACAAAAATAACTTATTCAAAGAATTGTGTAAACTGTTAAAAATTGAACATAAAACTTCAACACCGTATCATCATCAAACTTTGGGTACTGTAGAACGCAGTCACCGTACATTCAACGAATATATACGTTCATATATATCCAGTGACAAAGCTGATTGGGATGAATACCTCAGGTATTTCGCGTATTGTTGCAATACGACGCCGTCAACCGGACATAAGTATTGTCCCTTTGAACTAATATTTCCAACAAATACACCGAATTACGAATTCCTAAAGAAAATAAAATCAGCCTATTGTACAATCACGAAGTTTACGACAAAGAAGTAAAATATCGACTTCAAGTAGCACAGCAAAGAGCTAGGAAATTACTCCAAGAGGCTAAAGAAAAACAAAAAACAAATTATGATAAAAGTAGCTACAGTAAGGAAATAAACATAGGAGATTTAGTGTTAGTTAGAGAAGAGGCCTCCCATAAGTTAGAAAATAGATATAACGGACACTATAAAGTTAAAAATATTGTTAAGAATAATAATTTTACTTTAATACCACATAGCATAGGAAATAGCAATAAAAACAACAAAAATAAAGAAATTATAATTCATAAGAACAGACTTAAAACAGTATAACACCACTAGTAATAACAAAAAAAACAACCAAACCATAAGCACTCCAGTTTACTCATTTTGATAAGCAGGCACACGAGCCAAAGAAAGTAAAAAACAACATATCATGTTCAAAATACAAAAAAAAGTCAGCACAATAAAGACACATGTGAAACAAATTTAAACAGATAAAAAACCTCATAAACAAACTTTTCACTTTCGATATCAAGTTACCGTTATGCAATAAATTGCAACGGCATACGAAGAGCAATTAATATCTTGTAAACGCAAGCAAACCTTAAGTGAGACATTAAGTCTTTTAATAGCCGTACACAATTGCCTTCAATTGTATACGACTATTACTAAGGCGGATGGTGTAGCATTACTTAGAATGCATTTCACTTTAAATGCATTTCTATGCATATACAAATATTACCCAAATAAATTATTTTGAACCCAACGACATATATACACGCCACGTATCTGCTTACATTTGTCACCCAATTACTCAACGCGTCACATTGACCAACACACGTATCGATCAGCATGACTGATCGACAGTATCGGTTTGTCAATGTGCACTACCAACTTATTGCTGACTTTGCCTAACATGTAAACACTTGTAGCTTGTAAGTATTAGTGTAAATTAGTGTAAGAAATTTTGTATAAAAAGAAAAGAATTTCCAATAAAGAATCAATTCTTGTCACACGCTTAACTTGAGCGTTTCAAACACTTCACCTTTCCTTCCATTTCCTCTTTTTTCTTTTCCTTTCCTTTCCTTTCCTTTGCTTTACTTTCCTTTCTTTTAATTTCCATTCCTTTCATTTCCTTCCCTTTCCATTCCTTTCCTTTCCCTTCGTTTCCTTTCCTTTTGCTTACCTTAATTTTGCTCTCCTTTTCTTTCCTTTACTTTCCTTTCTTTTCCTTTCCATTCCTTTATTTTCCTTTCCTTTCTTTTAATTTCCTTTCCTTTCCTTTCCTTTCTTTTAATTTCCTTTCCATTCCTTACTTTCCTTTACCTTAATTTTCCTTTTCTTTCCTGTCCTTTCTTTTAATTTCCTTTCCTTTTCTTTAATTTTCTTCCTTTACTTTCCTTGACCTTTATTTTCCTTTCTTTTCCTTTGCTTACCTTTCCTTTCTTTAATTTCCTTGCCTTTCCTTTATCTTAATTTTTCTCTCCTTTTGTTTCCTTTCCTTTACCTTAATTTTCATTTTCTTTCCTTTACTTTCCTGTGCTTTCCTTGCTTTACTTTCCTTTCTGTAAATTCGTGCGAGGTGCTAGCTTGGAGCGGCGGTGGCTCAAAAGTACAGCGGTCGAATTTGTGCTCGGAAAAAAAATTAACAAAACGAGATTTCTCGTTATAAATAATGTGGCCGTTTTTATTGTATGTGAAAAAATATATTTACAAATTATTTTACCTTTTGTGAATATTGATGACGTTGGTTGAAAATCCTAGGGTGGCCGTGACGATGTGTGCTCTACTGCAGTCGCTGGAAAAGTAGAAGGTTGTCCAAACCGTTGAACCCGAAAATTATCCTCCGGTTTTAAGGGGAGGTGAACCAACACATGCACAACCACATGCATGTATATGTGTGATGACAAGACACAAACATGCATGCATGCACCCACATGTGGGTGACTTGGTGTTAGTGATTGGAAGGGCGCTAAAGTTACATTACGGTGGCACATTTTTTGGGAGTTAAGGCATCTCGCCTACACATGCCGGCCCCCTTGCGATACGCAACATCTTGACCTGGCCCAGGATTTCCACCCACATCCTTTGGCATCTATGATCTTAACCTAGAAGTGTGAAGGCCGGATGGCTCCATCATAGCTCCGTCTGCCTTCGAATGCTAAGATTGGCTAGCGTAGCACCATCATTTGTGCCTAAAGCTAAGAAAGAGGAAGAGTCTTAAAAATTAAAACATAAAAAGGTGTATATTTCCTGTCAGGAAATTGTTTATTTTATCCTTATTGAATAAAAAGCAAGAAAAAGAAAAAAGGATGTTATTTTTACGCTTTAATCTAACCTAAGATACTACATGCCCCCGATAGTACAAAGCCAAAAATAGTGCTTTGGGCAAGCAATGAACCAAACGACGCTGGTAGCGGGCCCGAGGTTACGATGTCGACATATCCGTCGCCCCCGAGCACTAGTTGTATCGGCGCTGCCGTATAAAAGTGGGGATCCGCCAACCGGATGTGCTGGTAAGGAGCAGCGATCTGGGCGTCCGCGTTATGCACCGGACTGATTCGGCGCATATGTTTCACGCAAAATACGTGGGCGGTGACAACTTTGTTATTCCCGTGGTTGCCGCGGATGCTGAGGAAGCAACCGGAAATTTCGGGCGAGTGGGTGGTGTGTAGCCGAAGCTCTTCCGCCAGCCCGCGGTCGATGACTGTGCGAGGGGAGCATGCACGAATGCGCAGTAGTCCCCCCCGGCTTCCAGTTTCACGACCGCGGTTATCGCAAGAGCAATCTTGGGGCGTAACGGTGGAACCACCCAGGCGAGAGCGCGGCTGAGACCGTCGCGGAACCCAGTAGTTGGTGGTAGCTGGCGCGGCTGGGAGGCCAGTCTACGCTCGTCGGTATGGGAATATGTGCGACGCGGGCTGGCGACGTCGGAGGGGCGTATATGGCGCGGCTGTATGAGCAGCCTACGCTTACGGCTATTCCGGTGTGCGTGGCGTTGATTAGGCATGGGCGTATCGTTGTTGGTGGAGGTGCGGGTGTTGCGCTGTGGTGACTGCGGGGTATGCCGTTGGAAGACGCGCCGGTCGTGGGCTATAAGGGGCCGGAACGGCATTGAGTCCGATACCCCTTCTGCCGGTCGGAACGGCCGTGGCTCCGGTACCAGCTCGATGATCCCGCCTTCTTCTGGCGACCAAGCTGTCTCCGAAGCCTTCTAGATGTGCTCCCGTTCCCATCATTCTACGCTTCTTCTCGCTCGGCCTTCTCCACCTGTTGGATTACTTCCTTAACACGTTGGCTGCCACGTCGCAGGTTTTTGTGCGACACCTTAATGGTACCCTGAGGCCACGTCGCACATTTTCGTACGTTTTAATATGAAATTTTACATAAAATTTGGATTCTCTGGCCTGTGGTGAACATTTTGGTGTATTTCCCATGGCCGCTATGTGTTTTAATGGCATTTTTTTTGGATAATAAAAAAATTGGAAATTCAACTTTGTCTTTTTATTAATACTTTTAAAAATCAATTCATTTATGAGCAAAAAAATGTTAAAATATATATGTATGTAAATTCAAATGGAGATCAGTAGAAAAATAATAAACTTAAAATTAAAAATTCTATTTGTTAATGTAGATAATGCAATTAAAATGTAAATAAATCAAAATTAATTCTTCTGGTGGGAATATTCAGGAAAACATTCTACACATAGTTGCGGTTTATTGGGGCATATTGGGCAGTAGGTGGTGGTCCTTTTTAAGCTCTTTCTGGCTGTTACCCTATCAGTGGATTTTTTTGACATGGCATAACACAATACGCAAGCACGCCTTATTGTTTTTCCGTTATCGTCCTTTCTTTTTTCTATAAAATGTTTTCCTTTTGTTATGGGTTCTGGAGACATGAACTCCAACAAAGCTTTTGAAATCTCCTGCCGAAATTTGGTTACTGAAATTTCTTTGTTTGTAGCCTTTTTATATATAACAAAGGCATTTACAACAGACATTCCAAGTAACAAATCAAAAGCTACTTTGCGGTACCACTCCCAGGCCATGTCGCAAGAAAATGTGCGACACAAATAAGCCGTTATAGCTGCAAAATTAGGGACCAAAGTAAAGTCGCGAGTAGTCAAAACTTATTTTTAGGCACTAAGAAACAAAAAAGAACAAAAAAAAGTTGTTGGCCTCAGGTGACCAAAATTGTTAAATGACACTGCCACTGAACGATCAAATTTCTAAAAAGGCTTTGGCAGCCAACGTGTTAGGGCGCACACAGCGACATTTTCGCTTTTTTCGGTACTTGGTTTCGGTACCGAGCTGGGTAGAGAGTGTGAGTGTGGTGAATGTTCGGGTTTCTTTTTTTTTATTGTTTTGTGGGCAAAACAGTCCTGCCCCCTCTGAAAACAAACAAAACGCCGAGAAAAATTAATAACAAAAAAAAATTTTTCTTAGCTCGAAAAAAACAACTTTTCCCAATTTTTTGTTAGAAAATGTATTCAACATTATTACTTTTGTATTTTAATATAATCGGCATCTTCGCCGATCGGGTACGAAAGTAGATTTCGTCACCCTATTTACCCCGCAGTGAGTGGTACCGATTTTGGCACATCGGGTTTTCGGTACCCGTTGACCAAAAATATAGAATCACTAGCGTGGTGGTAAAATTATACATACATACATATACTCGTAAATTTTGCGAGTGAATGAGAACTCGCATGGCGTGATGGTTGAATTTTTTTGCACACAAACATATACGAGTATGTGCGTACTCACGATTTGCTAAATCGTGAAAAAGAAACAAAGAAAATTCATTGAATTGAAACAATTCATAGTTTTCTTGTTTCCGGTACGCGTGGTAAGCAGCTGAACAAAGGTAAGTCAATTGTGAATTTTTTATTATTGATAAGTATTTCACCTAATTTTTTTTTCTTCTATTTTTAGGTTAGCATAAGCAACATGGAGCTACTGCTGTGGAGGATCACCTGGCCGGTGCATTGACATTAACTGGGGAAGGTAAGTGCTTATTTGCGCTGCCCGAAATCCGGTATCGGCTCGGCAGCAGCGCGGTTTATACTTAACCACAAAATGTGTCTCAAACGCTGTGACATTTATGTGCAGATATGTAGATGTCGATGCAAATTTACTAATGGTTTTCTTTCTTGTTTTCTTTGCAGATGGTATAGTCAGTGATATTTGCGGTGGTACCATGCTTTGTACGTCTGCAGTTTCAACTTTCGCTGATGCATGATCAGTGCTTCTTATTTTGATTTGAATTTGAGTGACCAAATACGGGCCAGTAGCATTAAAAGGAAATATTAATCAGAGATGACTGAAATTCTAAAGGGTTGAATATGTGTTGAATTTTACGCGTTGATCAGCCTAGGTAAAAAAATCACCTTTTCCATGTACATGGTCATTAATCAATCCTTGTGATAGATATGTATTTACTAGGTGACCCATCGATATTAAGTATGACATAGGTGCACCAAGTGTGCCACTCCAACGAAAAGGCATCTTGGCGATGGGTTAATGGATGGGTGCGGCGTTTCTAAAGTCACCCCAATGGACGCAATGTTAGCAAATAATGAGTTGAGCCTGGGCGAAGTGCACCGCGGAAAAAGGTGAGTAAACGTTTTATGTTTGGATGCATACCCAACAGCCTCTATCCATTTTTTTCTTGATGGTGCTAAAGTTCTAACAGGTCAAACATAGACATATATACCCTGTATGAGGGTAGTCGAAGTTGAATCCCGAGCGTTAACGGCTAACGCAGAACCCGAAACAAGGCGAATTCAGTTATTCAGCCAATTCTAAATTAAAATTCCGCACGGATTTTTTCCCCTCTCCCATTCCTCGTATTCTGAATAAAAAATCCTTGGGAATTTTTTCACTCCTCCCTTTCCTCTTATTCTGAATAATGTTCGAAAAAGGGAAAACCAGTTAAGGGAGAAAAGTAGCTATTGCGAATTTGAGGAAAAGGGAGATATTGCTGTCATTTTTAAGTTTCTTGTATTTTTATGGGAAAACTAGTAACTTGTGTAAATCTATACTACTTATAAAATAAAGTCGCTAAAAAGCTGTGTACGGAATTGGCTACGCACAGAATGCTCCGATTTGAAAGCGTTTTTTTGCATTTTAAAGCTTAGCTGTGTGAGATGGACTTTTTTTATATAATGTGAAGGAATATATAAAGCGGGCGTGGCAATCAGACAAAATGTGGTAAAAAAACATAAATTTTTGGTTTACACAGCCATACATCATAACCTTATCAACCGATTAGAATGAATCTTCCTTGAAGTGAAACTTTGAAATATTTACTTTCGTTCTGCATAAAAAAAATAGTTGATTTCTTTCTAATTTAACCAAATTTGTTTAAACAAAAACAGCACTTTTACCAAAAAAATCTGTTTGTGTGTTTGTTCGCTGCCAACCGAATAAGTCAGCGTGCTTTAAGCGACAGCTGTGGTGAGCCATTCATTTGATGAATTCGCGAAAGAGCTCGGTAGCGTTACTTCACTTCGGACGTATGTATGTATGTAATGTTAATTATAAAGTTGTTTTAAACATTATCAACTTGCGTGAAACAAGGTGCGGGTTGCTAGTATATACTAAACTAAAATAATGCTATATTAGAATACGATGTATTTTAGATCGAAAAGTACAAGTGTACAACAGATATCACTGTTTTAAAACTTGATGCAAGGCCATCTTGAAACTGTATGTTTTTTTTTAACTAATTCTTCACAAAATCTACATTTTTAAATTTCGTTAGCCAGTTTCGAAATCCGTGTATACCATGCAAATTGCCAAAAAATCTGATTTCGAAAATTCGAAATTCCTCTTCCCCAATCATTCTTCTCCCTCGGGGGAACAAAAAAATCCAAGAGAAAATTATTCCGTGAGAATATATAGAATTGGGATGATTGTGTTATTTAAATGAAGGTTTTTTACCGATAATAAGATTATTAATATTCAATTACACATGCCTTGTATGCAAAGGTTTTTTTTTCACTCAGGAAAGGCACGCACAGGCGTGAAGTTTGTTGCTCCTAAAGGTTTTGAAGTTTCAATTCAAATTGAAAATTTACCTAAATATAATGAAGGAAGTTTACAGAAAGGCTTGTTGGGTCGGCACGTATATATGTATATGTATCCATGATGGGGGTATGTATACGAGGGTGGGACCATCTGCTGCCAACTTGTAGGGGCAGGTGGATAGATTTTCAGTGGCAGATTGTTTCGACTTTCTGCGTTAGGGTTTGTGTGGCCTCGTCATAGGGGGGGTCGGCAGGTGTGGGAGGAGAGGGAGTGGATGGTTTAGATAAGGCAGCGGGCCTCTCGCCATCCATTCCCTCCAGAGAGGCAGAATCCGCTTGACCAACGGTCTTCTGATCTGACCCCTCTCGGTCGCAAGGTCATCGACACGAACCCGGTTATCTTCGCCGGGGTGTACGTTGGTAACTCGACCGAGCCTCCATTCGTTCGGGGACAAGTTGTCTTCTTTGATGACAACGAGATCCCCAACTTCATATTCTGTTTCGGATGCTTCCACTTCACTCGTTTTTGAAGTTCGGATTAGTACTCCACTTTCCATCGACTGCAGAAGGTTTGATGAAGAGCCTTGAGCTTCTGCCACCTATTGATAATGGAGGCAGGGCTCTCATTCACCTCTGGTTCTGGCGGAGCCACGAGATGACTTCCAGTCAGGAAGTGCCCAGGGGTCAATGGCTCAAGGTCCGCGGGCTCATTTGAGGCTGGACTAAGCGGCCGCGAGTTGAGGCATGCCTCAATCCGGCACAATAGCGTATGAAATTCCTCATGCGTAAAATTATGAGGCGAGGCTAATTTCTTGAAGTGGCTTTTGAAGCTCTTCACTGCCACCTCCCAGAGTCCCCCATATGTGGAGACCCCGCCGGAATAAAATGCCATGTCATGGCTTGATGGCTATATCTGGAAACAGTCGTATCTCTGGCTTCCGAGATAAATGACTTAAATTCAGATCTTAAAGATCGTGAAGCTCCGACAAAATTAGCATCATTGTCGGAGTAAATGTTTCTCGGACATCCTCGTCTAGCGATAAAACGCGAAAAAGCTGCTAGAAAGGATGGAGAACTAAGATCACTGGTCGCTTCCAGATGGATCGCTTTAGTCGTGAAACAAACAAAGAGGCAAAAGTAGCCCTTTGATAGGCGACATCCTCCACCGCGGTAACTTTTAATGTCAAAAGGATCGGCAAAGTCCACCCCGGTATTGGTAAACGCGCGGGTGAACGTAGTGCGTTTGCAAGGAAGGTACCCATAAGTTGCGTTTGCCCCCTTTTTTTATAAGTGGTGCAGACTTTACATTTGTGGATGGTGGCCCTCATCATATTCCTGACATTCGGAATTCAGTATTGGGTGCGGATGAGACGGAGCATTAGTTGGTTTTCTCCATGAAGGGAGATTTTATGTATCATTTGTACAGTCAGACGCGTCAACCTACAATTGTAAGGCAGTATGATTGGGTGGGGCTCGTTATAAGCGAGGTCTTGAGACGCTGCAAGACAACCACCTGCCTTAATAACGTCATCTTTGTCGATGAACGGGTTGAGTGGCAATATCTCGCTTTTCCTATCGACTACCTGTCCCTTCTTCAAGTTTACATATTCCTCACCATAATGTTGCTTCTGATACATTTCAATCAAGAGTTGCGTCGTGGTCTTGATCTCATCGGATGATATTAGGCACGATTTTTCTTGAAAGGAGGCTTTTGTCTTGCGATGAGTTCTTCGAAAGAATCTCATAACATATAATAGCACCCTCAAAGCCCTCGGTAAGTTCGAAAACCAGTCGATAATGTCGATTTCGTTGATATTGCGTAGGCCTGCGCTCTCTTTTCCTCCACGGATGTATTATACTCTTTTTCTTGTACCGCCCATTGGGAACTGTCTTCTTGCCGCCAAGAAGGTCCCTGCCACCACAAAGAATTTTTTACCAAATCCGATACCGGTAGGCCTCCGCTTCCTAAGTCTGCTGGATTCGTTTCCGAGTTGACATAAAGGCAGTCCTTGCTGCCGACTAGGTCGATGATTTTTGTAATCCTCTGTGCGATGAATGTTGACCAGGAACAGGGTGGTTTCCTTATCCATGCCAAAACGATAGTGGAATCCGTCCATAGATATTGTTTCACTTGTCCCACGTTGATGTTTCGGTATTTTGATTCCATCATCTCCGCTAACAGTACTGCTACGCAAAGTTCCAAACGCGGAAGTGAGATGGTCTTCACTGGTGCTACTCTGGTTTTGGCAAGGAGTAGATTCACGAAGATTTCATCATTCCTTTTGACTCGCATGTAGACTGCTGCAACGTATGCTTTTTCCGAAGCATCGCAGAATCCATGTATTTCGACATCGTCTTCTGGTGAAAAGTTTACCCATAGTGGTATCCTTATTTTGTCGATTTCGTTGTATTGATGTCTAAAGTTTGGTATCGTTCCAATGTATTGGACGAAACTGGCTCATCCCAATCGGTGCCCTCTAACCAGATGTTCTGCATCAAAATTTTGGCCACAATCACCATTGGAGCAAGCTATCCTAAAGGGTCGAAGAGCCTGGCGATGGCGGATAGAATCGCTCGTTTTGTCAGCTTTTCGCTTTCTTCCAGTGACCCTGCTTTAAAGTAAAACAGGTCTGAATGGGCATTTCATCTTATGCCGAATGCCTTAATGGTGCCTTCGAATGCCAGAAAGTCCTCGGTTAGCCGATTAAGTTTTGGGATGTCGGTGGCAATTTCCTCAGCATTCGAAGTCCATTTCCGTAGTGGGAAGCCAGCGGAGTGTAAGACATGTCGAATCTAATTCCTCGCATTAATGGCCGATGCAAGTGTGTGTCCCCCCGCTAGTACGTCATCTACGTACATGCTTTCCCTTAATATGCTAGATGCTGTAGGGTGAGAACTCTCTACTTCATCTGCCAGTTGCAAAAGGGTTCTAATTTCCAGATAAGGCGCGCAATTGACCCCGAAAGTGACCGTTTTCAGCTCGTAAAGGCATATGGGTTTTTGAGGCGATGTTCAGTAAACAATCTGTTGGTATTTGACGTGATCATCGTTCATCCAAATTTGCCTATACATCTTTTCGATGTCATTATTGAAAAGTACCGATACAGTCTCCATCGCAGTATGCGTACTGGAAGATCTGATTGTAGTACTGGGCCTGGCAGGAGAATGCCATTTAAACTTGTACCATTTGCCGTTGGGTTTGACGCATTAAAAACGATGCGTACCTTTGTGGTGGTACTCTCCGCCTTTACTACGGCGTGATGGGGCAAAACGTAGTTGTCCGCCGAATCGGCTGATACAATGGTATTCACTTTTCGCATATGCCCTAATGTCTTGTATTCAGACAGGACCCTCATATATTCTTTCCCTAATTCGGTGTTCTTTGCTAAGCGCGTTTCATTCTGGAAGAATTGCGAACACGCCCGCCTAAGTGAGCTTCCTATATTTCTCCTATCTGGGTAGTCCTGTCTGAATGGAAGAGAGACAACATATCTCCCATTCTCTCTACGACTCGTAGTTTCTTTATATAAATATTCGCAGTACTTGTCATCTGCGTTTGGACTTTTATTTCTGGGAAGATTTTCCAACTCCAAGAATGCTGTAAGCTGTTTGTCCAAAGCAACTTCGCTGTAAAAGGACACTATATTTCTGGTTGTACTAAGTACATTATTTTTCAGCCCACTCAGTATGATTTGCGGATATACATCTCCGCCTAGTATGGTGTCAACTTCCTCGTTGATATAAAATCGTTTGTCTGCCAAAACTACTCGTAAGTCTGGGAAAGCCTGCATAGTCGTAGCGTCGATATGGCAGGATGGAAGGTTCCCAGCTAGTTTGGCTAGAATTAGAACCGAAGTTGTTAAGCTGAAGCAAGGGTCGACTGGTGAACGGAGTTCAATATTGGATACCTCCTTGACTTGAGCGGACACGGCATTAGTGATGCCCGAAACCTGAGCATGCATCCTTTTTGCCGGTAAATTGATTCTGCGTTTGAGTCGTTTTGTCATAAACGAGCACTCTGAACCAGATCAATCCGTGCTCATGCTGGGAAGTCTGTGCCATTATCACGAATGGTTACTCGAGCTGTCCCTAGCAGCATACCTGCGCTTGAATGCACATAGCAGGATTTAACATTTTGGTTTACGGCCGAACTAGATATTTCCGATTCCCGTCTCTCTTGTGCCTGTTTTGAAGTTGAGGCAGCATTATCAGCATGATACTGAATAGGGCTGGTGGTTGCCTGCGTCTGAAGAGTCTCCGCATGCAGGAGCGTAGTATGTCAAGAGTGGCACTTGGTGCAGTCGTAAGAACTGGTGCACTTCGGCATAGTATGTCCTGGGGATAGGCAGTTCAAACAGCCCTTGGTGGATTTGATAAAATTAATTCTCTCCACCGGAGTTAGTTTAAAAAAACGGGGACAGTTTCGTAATCTGTGGGCATTCGATTCGCACTTTGTGCACAGTAATTTTGTCACGTTTGCTTGGTATGTACCAAGTTTTTTGAAGGGGTTTCGTTGCCATTCCGCGTACTTTGCGGTTTTTGCACTTTCGAAGAACACCCTATGAACCCAGACACTGTTTCGCGTGTCTGGAAGCGGTTTAACAAAAATTTGTCCATATCCTCCACTTGGATCTTTCCACTTTGTGGTCTATGCTTTGCTCCCATAGACCAAGCGTACTTTCCGGGAATTTAGTCGAACACAAGTACGTGATAATTGCATCCCAGTTCGAAGTGTCAATTTTATGACTTCGCAGGGACGAAAGGCAATTATTAATTCGCGATGAAGTGTTTTAATCGCGCTACCACACTCACTCTCTACCTTTTTCAAATTAAAAAAAAAAATTTGGAGTTGCGAGTTCACTAAGATACGTTTGTTTTCGTATCTCTCGCATAAGTTTTTCCAGGCCGTATCAAATCCCTCATTCGTGAGCGGACATTTTTTCACGATATCTTTTGCCTCACCTTGTGTCTTATTGTTCAGATGGAACAATTTCTCCACTGGTGTTAGGCGTTTATTTAAGATGTATATAGCCGTGAACATGTCACGAAATGTTGGCCATGACAGATAATCGCCCTTGAAAACTTCAGTATCACATGGAGGCAGGCGGATACTGTGTTCAAATTCGGGTTTTTCTTCAGTTTTATTTTCTGGTGTATTGTATGTCGCTTGGCGTGTAGCCATATCCGACATGCAGCGTAAATATACTGCATATTCTCTCTTTCTCTTTTAGAGAAACTATACCAGTTACTTCTGACCTATCTGAATTAAGTAAATCGTCATAAGCCGTTCTGGTTTTCCTCCACATTGCTTTCAAGTCCTATTGTTGAAGCCCAAGAGTGTACTTGCTGTGGACTGAATCCTCTAATTCATTGTAGTCTGATTCGAATTCAAAAATCGAATAAGCCAGCGTAATGAAACTTTCCATATTTTGGACTTGAAGATATGCAGAGTCAAAACAAAACCGAAAAAGATAGCTGAAGGTACGATGCAAGCTCAACCGTACAAGATAAATGCTGAATAGAAAGGGTAAAGGTAGTATTTTACCCAGGAAAATCAAAAACCCAACTCAATAAAATTTCACTCAACTCAATTAATGTATTTTTTAATTCAATTATATTTATTTATAGTTAATTTTATTCATATATTGCAGACTTGGCCGATTTGTCTGACTAATATTTTGTTTGCTACACAAGCAAATTTAAACACGGGCTCTCTGGCTTACTCGCCACCCACACATATAAGGGGATGTATTTAAGGAAATATGTGTATATATGTTGCCGCAAAAAGAAGTACACAAACCCACAGATAAAGTGCGCGGTGTATTAAACGAGCGAAAGTGAATATCAAATGAAAAAATGTGATAACAAATGAAAAGTGCTATAAATTTAGTGAATTTAATAAAAAAGTAATAAACTAGCCTTCGATTGAAATGCTGTTGTGCATATTACCTTAAAAACAAGTGGAAAAAAACAAAAACAAACTAAAGATCGAAAGTCTAAGTGAATTGACTGTGAAAGTGAGGTTATGTTACCTCTTGCCTTGCGCTGTGTCCAGAAAAACCTTACCACTGGTGGGGGGATAATCCAGATAGTCGCAAGGATTTTGAAATGATTAATTTAATTTGAAAATGAAAGAAAAATAAAGCAGATAACTGAACTTAAAAAAACCACTATTATTAGATATTCACTTAAAGCAGTTATGTTTGATTACACTCGCGGACGGCACTTTTTTTTAAAACAAATTGTTTGCAACACAAAAAAAAAGTGGCAAGAAATATACACTTACGTGATTTGATGTGGTGATCGGCGGAATTTGTTGATTGTTTTATAATATATAAACTTTGGTAATTTTTCCCAAATGTGGCAGAGTTTACTGTTTGCGTGTTGAAAAATATTGAGTATTCTTCCAATTATCCAAGTGAAGTATTTAATTGAATGTATGTAATCGTGATGATGTTGTGGACTGTATAAGCGCTGTAGTTCCTCTACGGGGAGATGTACCTCCGGCTCGGAGGACTATGTCTAAGCTTTATGGAGTAGTTTTTTGAGTTATTTTTTATTTTAATTTATTATTTATATTATATTATTGGTTTGGAGAGGAAAAGGTTGTCTGCCCTTTCTAATATTTATTTAATTATTATTTTATTTATTTAAATTATTTGTTCTATAAAGAACGGGGTGCGGCGCACCTGTTACACCTTGTATGTATTAATTGGGGGCGAGCACTGTTGGCTCTGAGGCATTGCGCAGCATTGGCTTCCTCATTTTCGTTGTGAAAAATCCCGCTTTGGGATTACAAAACATAAACTATATCTTTGGGATATTTCATAAGCTGCTTGCGAAGTACAAGAGAGTGCAGCGCAAATAAAATAGATGAAATACGTAGTTATATCTTATGTCGCTTAAACATTCTCGCCCCCTAGACGGCTTAGTCTTCTAGTGATATTCATAAGTCGCCGGTTCGAATCCGGCTCGAAGGACCATGTAAATTCGTGCGAGGTGCTAGCTTGGAGCGGCAGCGGCTCAAAAGCACCGCCGTCGAATTTGTGCTCGGAAAAAGAAATAAACAAAACGAGATTTATCGTTATAAATAATGTGCCCGTTTTTATTCTATGTGAAAAAATATATTTACAAATTATTTTACATTTATGAATATTGATGACGTTGGTTGAAAATTTTGGGGTGGCCGTGACGATGTGTGCTCTACTGCAGTCACTGGAAAAGTAGACGGTTGTCCAATCGAGGACAACCGTTGAACCCGAAAATTATCCTCCGGTTTTAAGGGGAGGTGAACCCACACGTACACATCCACACGTACACACCCACGTGCATGTATATGTGTGATGACAAAACACAAACATGCATGCATGCACCCACAGGTGGGTGGCTTGGTGTTAGTGATTGGAAGGGCGCTAAAGTTACATTAGGGTGGCACATTTTTTGGGAATTTAGGCATCTCGCCTAAAAGAAAAGAAAAGAAAGGAAAGGCCAGGAAATTAACGTAACCCAAAGGAAATTAAAGGAATGGAGAGGATAAACTAGAATAAAATAGCACAGACGAAAATGAAAAAAAGGAAAGCAAATTAAGGGAAAAGAAAGGAAAGCAAAAAAAGAAAAAAAAAGGAAAAGAAAATAAAAGAAAAGGAAAGGCGGCCGCCGTGGTGTGAAGGTAGTGTTGCCGGCCTACCACACCGAAGGTCCATGGTTCGAGCCCTGGTACAGGTAACATCAAAAGTGATTTGAAAAAAGTTTTTCAAAACGGGGTCGTCCCTCGGCAGTGGGTTAGCAAACTCTCCGAGTGTATTTCTGCCATGACAGGCTTCTCAGCAAAAATCCGTCTCCTTTGTAGGTGCCGTTCGGAGTCGGCAAAAAACTGTAGGTCCCACCAATTTGTAGGGAAAAATTCAAATCGGCACACCACAAATTGGAAGAGAAGCTTGGCGCAAAAATCTCTTAGGAGGTTTATGATGATATACCTGTTGTATATCGCGCCATAGAGAGAGAGAGAAAGGAAAGAAAATGAAAGAAAAGAAAAGAAAAGAAAAGAAAAGAAAAGAAAAGAAAAGAAAAGAAAAGAAAAGAAAAGGAAAGGAAAGGAAAGAAAAGGAAAGGAATGAGTAAACGTAAGGGGTGGGAGCGTTGGAGTTCTGAGATGTGGGTCATATTGTGTTGGCGAGAAGTGTTGAAACATGTATGTAAGGGCATTGTATTGGTGCGAATATTTCACGCCTTAAGCATCGGTCATTCAGTTAGATGGACATATTTCAGTATTTTAGCGTTTGTGATTTTGCATGCACGAAGTAAATTTCAATCCGATCAACAAATGCGGGTGCATGTGTTTGTGCGACTATGACGAAGTAATTACTAGGTCGCTGGGAGGCATGCAGGCTTCGCAAAGGTTTTGGACTACCAAACTACCCATCCAGCAAAGCTGAGCCTCACTTAAATGCGGTCACCTTGCCCTGTGTATTAGTAGTAAAATAGTTGTTGTTGTGGGTTTGCGTTAGGTACCGTTCCAACAAAAAACCTGCACCTTATATATTTTAAAACATCACCTCTAGATACACCTTATGTCGCGGTACTGATGTACCAGACATAAGCTGAAACCCTCGCCTATCTGATACCGCTTTATACTTTTCATTGTTCAACCACTTTATTTATATATGTGTGTGCGTGTGAGTATACGGATATGAACTTTCGTGAGCGGTAGTTTGGGCACAATGTATAATATTATTAATTGATTTTTTTGGGAATTGTACACTATTTATCGTGTTTGTATTTTGTGTAATTGGATATGGACCGAAATTATGCTAGGTAAACTTGGGAGAATTTATTTTTCGTTTAAATCGTAAAATAAAGTAATATATTTTTGTTGGGTGAAATTGGCTATTAAGCCCACTGTGTTTTGGGTGTATATAATAAGTTTAATACGTTATGTAAATAAGGCTAACATGAGGCTTTAATATAAGGCAATATATATTTGAGAGGCTAGTTTATTTATGAGGCTGATAGGGCATGCATTGTAAGGTCTTTTTACAAGACATTTATTCTAGCATAATAAACTTATTATGAAGCTTACAAACTACCAAAATTAAAGACATTAAGTAGATTCTAATTCTCTCATTAAGTTAGTAGCTAGCGCTGTTACAGGTTTCTTTGCTTCTTATAATCGGTTACACAATTTTTTGTTGGGCATTTAAATAAGTGAAGTTACTTACATATGTGAATCGTTGGTGAGTAAAATAAGTTAGCGTCAGCTAAAAGGGTCATCACTAAGCCATATTGAACTATGTCGGTTGTTCTAGATTTAGTTAAACCTAGCAGGGCAATATGTGTTTTTTGTTTGAACGATGTTCGTGAGTAGTCGAAAATGATTCTTACATCAAAAGTTTGAACGCAGAAAATTAAAAAACTTGGAATTTTCTATATATTAGTTTATTGTGCTGCTGAGTTAGCTCTGCTAGCTTTATGGATCTCTCTTCCAGCCCTTCTTTAGCGAGTGGGAGAATGAAAGAGGCATAGATAGAAATAGGGATAGAGATAGATAGAAAGACAGACAGAGATAAATATTAAGATAACAATAAAGATAAAGGTAAATATAAAGATGAAGGGGGGGAGGTGGAACATTCCCACAACAGCCGGTTCTATCGCACCGGAATGCCCCGGGTTTTTTTACCCGGCCAAGGGCTGTTACTTCAGTGTAACCCTGTCCAATCTCTCCCGTCCCACCCTTAAATTGTTATCCTCGGAGCAAACCCTGGCAGCTGGCTTGCTCCATTGTCTCTTGTTACGGGCTGGGGTCGAACCCAATCCTGGACCAAGAGATTGGATCTGCTGCGTTTTCTGGAAGAAAATTTATATTAGACTGTCGTATTCGGTACAATGCGCCAAGTGTAAGAGATGGGTACATAAATCTGGATGTTCAGGGCTTAACCCTGCCATCCACAAACCCCGTACTTTCTTTAGTACTTTTGAGGCACCTTGCTGTACATGTCCAAGGCCGTCCCACGGTAGTCGCCGCTCTGGCACTCTCTTACCGCTTCTACCTACTTCCAATAGCCACAATAGTGGCTCAGTCTATACGACTGGCAGCACCGCTGCCACTCCCGACTGTCGCTAACGCACACCAGCGTCTCCATCTCACACGGCCGCTCAACACTCCTATTCCCTCCGGAATAGGTCAGATATGAACATCGGCGAGCGTCAGTCCCCTCTTTCTCTGCCCCTTATGCCCCCCCCCCTGCTTCCAGCCTGCACGTGGGTCAGGAATACCACCTCCTAGTACCTTTCACTACGTGCACCGTTTGTCGGCAAAGATTATATACGCCTGCGACATCGGTCAAGTGCAACAATTGCCTTGGCCTGTGTCACACCCTTATGTGCTCTGGGCTCGCAAACGGTAACCTTTGGACGGATTCGTTCATAGCCCCCTGTTGCAGTACACAGACGCCTTCCACGCCAGACAACATCGGCCATGGCGCTGTCAACTCTAGACTGCGACATGGTTTAGGCCTTAGCCTACCTCCACCTAGGCAAACGCATCCGACCCTCACGCCTAGTATGTCCCCCGTCTCCCCTCCTACACACTTCAAAATTTTGCAGCTGGTCTGTAACGGATTAGCTGGAAAGATCGCAGAGATAACTGACTTTGTCAAGACGCACAACATCAAAATCGCCGCGATACAAGAGACAAAATTAAACACGAGATAGGACTTACGAACTTGTGATGGGTGTAATGTACATCGAAAAGACCGTCCCAGCGGTCATGGGGGTGGATTGGCGTTCATTACACACCACTCTGTACAATATAATCTATTTTCCCCTGACGTCGACCCCAGGGACTCTACCTTAGAATGCCAAGGCATAGCAGTCCGGTCAGGAGACGACGACCTGCAAATCATAAACATCTATATTCCTCCTGTCACGTGTTGTCCTAGAGATTATCATCCCAACATTAGTGCGTTGCTAAGGGGCGATAACCGTCTAATCCTAGGCGACTTCAACGCGCATCACGATCTCTGGCACTCCAACTTGCCAGCAGACAGCAGAGGATACGCAATTTCTGACCAAATATATAACTCAGCATTCTGTACAGTTAGTGGAGATGCCCCCACCAGGGTGGCAGGTAACTGCCACAGTTCGCCAGACATCTCCATAACGAGCGCGGGCATTATTAACTTTGTCATCTGGCGACCGATGCTTACATTAGATTCAGACCACCTACCCATCTCACTCTCTGTTGAAGGACCGACCGACTTCATAACGACTGATAAAATAACATACATCAACTTCACCAAAGCGGACTGGGACCGCTTTACTGAATATACAGAGCGCTCCTTCGCTGCCTTACCCACTCCTACGGACGTACGCAAAGGCGAAAGAGAGTTTCGCAAGATCATTGATTCAGCCTCATGCGGCTTTATTCCTGCTAGCAGAATACCAGAAATTCGTCCGAATTTCCCGGCAGAAGCTTCGGCGATGGCAAGAGAACGTGACCAAGTGAGACTCATCAATCCCGCAGATCCCAGAATAAAAGACCTCAATGCGGAAATTCGTAGGATTGTCAACGAACAGAAGCTGACCAAGTGGAAACAACACCTTGAGACATGCAACCTCTCCGGCGGAGTCAGCAAATTATGGTCGACTGTCAAGGCCCTATCCAACCCGACCAAACACAACGACAAGGTCGCCATTGCTTTCGGCGACAGCGTCAAATCGGACGCCAGGAAATGCGCGAGCTCCTTTTGCCGGCTGTTTACAATGCACCCACCTGCGGATAGGACTAAGAGAAGAGCCTTCCGACGTGCGCGCAGACACAAACACACTACTGCGCCCATTGCCGTCTCAGTCGCAGACGTTAAAGAAGCCATAATGAAGGCCAAATCCTCAAAATCCATCGGACCCGACGGAATCGTCATGAAGATGATCAAACACCTTCTTCTTTTCTTTTCTTTTCTTTTCTTTTATTTTCTTTTCTTTTCTTTTCTTTTCTTTTCTTTTCTTTTCTTTTCTTTTCTTTTCTTTTCTTTTCTTTTCTTTTCTTTTCTTTTCTTTTCTTTTCTTTTCTTTTCTTTTCTTTTCTTTTCTTTTCTTTTCTTTTATTTTCTTTTCTTTTCTCTTCTTTCTTTTCTTCCCTGCCTTTCCTTTCCTTAGTTTTGTTTTCTTTCCGTTCCTTCCCATTGCTTTCCTTATCTTACCTTTCCCTTTCTGTCCTTTCCTTCAGTTTGCTTTTCTTTCCTTTTCGTTTGTTTTATTTTCTTTTCTTTTCTTTTCTTTTCTTTTCTTTTCTTTTCTTTTCTTTTCTTTTCTTTTCTTTTCTTTTCTTTTCTTTTCTTTTCTTTTCTTTTCTTTTCTTTTCTTTTCTTCTCTTTTCTTTTTTTTTCTTTTTTTTTTTTCTTTTCTTTCCTTTTCTTTTCTTTTCTTTTCTTTCCTTTTCTTTTCTTTTCTTTTCTTTTATTTTCTTTTCTTTCCTTTTTTTTCTTTCCTTCCTTTACTTCACCTTACTTTACTTTACTTTCGTTTTCTTTCCTTTTCTTTCCCTTCCTTTACTTTGCTTTCCTTTCCTTTCTTTTTTAATTTTATTGTGTGCTGTTTAATCCTTTTATTTTATTTTCTTTGTTTTTTTTCATTTTATTTCTTTTCTTTTATTTTCTTTTCTTTCCTTGTTTTTTCTTTCCTTCCTTTACTTCGCCTTACTTTACTTTACTTTATTTTCTTTCCTTTCCTTTCCCTTCCTTTCCTTTGCTTTCCTTTCCTTTCTTTTTTTAATTTTATTGTGTGCTGTTTAATCCTTTTCTTTTCTTTTCTTTTCTTTTCTTTTCTTTTCGTTTCTTTCCTTTTCTTCTCTTTTCTTTTCTTTTTCTTTGCTTTTATTTTCTTTTCTTTCCTTTATTTTCCTTTTCCTTTTCGTTTTCCATTTCCTTCCGTTCCGTACCTTTCCTTTACTTTACTTACCGTATCTTCCCTTTCCTTTCTTTTCTTTTCCTTTCCTTTCCTCTCCGCTCCTCTCCTTTCCCTTCCTTTGGTCTCCTTTTTTCATTTTCGTCTGTGCTATTTTATTCTAGTTTATCCTCTCCATTCCTTTTATTGCCTTCCGTTTCCCTTCAGTTCCTGGCCTTTCCTTTCTTTTCTTTTCTTTTGTTTTCTTTTATTTCCATTTCTTTTCTTTTTTTTCTTTTCTTTTCTTTTCTTTTCTTTTCTTTTCTTTTCTTTTCTTTTCTTTTCTTTTCTTTTCTTTTCTTTTCTTTTCTTTTCTTTTCTTTTCTTTTCTTTTCTTTTCTTTTCTTTTCTTTTCTTTTGTTTTCTCTTCGTTTATTTTCTTTTCTTTTCTTGTCTTTTCCTTTCTTTTCTTGTCTATCCTTTTTTTCCTTTCCTTTCCTTACCTTTCCTTTGCTTGCCTTTTCCTTTCCTTTCCTTTCCTTTCCTTTCTTTCCTCTCTTTTCCCTTCCCTTGCTTTCCTTTTTTTTTTTCTTCTGTGTTATTTTATTCCAGTTTATCATCTCCAGTCCTTTAATTTCCTTTCGTTTCCTGGCCTTACCTTTTTTTTCTTTTCTTTTCTTTTCTTTTCTTTTCTTTTCTTTTCTTATCTTTTCTTTTCTCTTCTTTTCTTTCCTTTCCTTTTCTCTTCTTTTCTTTTTTTCCCTTTTTTCCCCCCTTCTCCTTTACTTTCCATTCTTTTTTTCCTTCCCTTTGAGTTCCCTTCCATTACTATCTTTACCTTACCTTTCCTTTCCTTGCTTTTCCTTTCCTTCCCTTTCCTTCGTTTTGTTTTCATTTCCCTTCCTTTCCATTGCTTTCCTTACCTTACCTTTCCTGTCCTTTCCTTTGCCTTTCTTTCCTTTATTTTTTAATTTTATTGTGAGCTGTTTAATCCTTTTTTATTATTTTCTTTGCTTTTTTTCAGTTCTTTTCTTTTCTTTTCTTTTATTCTTTTTTCTTTTCTTTTCTTTTCTTTTCTTTTCTTTTATTTTCTTCTTTAAATCAGCCAGATCGGACCAACATAACATATAGATCCCCTACAAATATTGCAATTTAATAGCGAGGAACACAACACAGGTACAGAGCTAATAACATGTATGTATGTGTGAAGTAAATATCAAGAAGATTGGACCCATATATCGTATAGCTCCCATACAAAATATTTTCCCGATCAAGGGGGTTTAGGCTATGCATCTTTAAATTAACGGGGTAAGATCCTCAAATTTTGTGGACTTTGTTCATGTTGTGTGTAAGGATCGGAAACTTAAAACAGCGATGCGTATTCATGAAAGGTATAAAAACTTCGGCAGAGTCTAAGACAACGCTTTCCTTACTTGTTTTTTAATAATTTTAATTAGTTCTTAAAAGTTTTATTTGAATAGAGAAGGAAAATGTTAGAGTTATAAATAAACGAACAGGATGCAAACATTTGAATAGGCAACACTGTCATGTAGGAGAGCAATCAGCTGGCACGTGCTTACGGAAAAAATCAAAATTTATTACGTACACGGAAAAATTGAACGTCGGTGTTCATTTACATTGCACTCTCATAAAACAGGTGGTGTCAGCTACCAAGTACTACGTGCTTGCATTCGTGAGTAATTGTATTATAAGTTAGTTAAAAGAATATTGAATATTGTTGTGAATATTCTCAAGTTTGTACCGCTCCTAACTCAATAACACTCCCACCACTAAGATAGCATAATTGTTTGCGGGCAAAGAGTAAATGCAACCAGTGCTCTAGAATGCAAGTACAAGAGCAATCAAGAACTGTGGAGACGCTTTAGGTGATGAAACTGGCGCTCGGCAACACTATAAAAGGCAGCATACAAGCATGGCAGGATGATCTGTTTAGTTTCAAGTGTTGTTCAGTGAACTACTGTGAAGTTTCCAAACTCTTAAATTTGTATTGTGATTATTACAAGTAAATAAAACAAGCTTTTTGCTATAGTATTGAGAGTGTGTTTATTTGACTTTATAAAGATAGAATTTAGGGAGAAATAATCGAATTCCTCACAATTGGCTCATCGTTCTTATAATTTGAGTTTACTTATTGATGACCTCATCTCTTCTTCTTCTCATACTTACCATCACTTCATGTTCCTTAAAGGTATGAAAATCATAAAAGGTATATAATTTCCGTATTGCAGTGGGGTATTAACAACTCGCCCGGATATTTTACTTGTGTGTGCTACATACTATTGAGAAGCAGCTGACCAATTTTGATTAAAATATCTAGTTTTAACTAGAAGCAATCGCCTTTGAAAATAAGAGAATTTTTATGCTGAAAAATGGGCGGCGCCACGCCTAGTCGAGTTTTTCTTAAAAAGCTTAGTATGGTTGCAAGATCTTATTTATGTAGCTTGCATGGTTATAAAAATATCGCGTTTTACATTTTACAAAGAAATTTTTCAGAACTATGTTAAAAAACTGAGCGTAGCCCTCCACCGCTTTTGCCTATTTTTACAACAAACATTTACCTTTATATGTTCAACATTTGCGCCAATATCGTTTCGAGAAAACAATTTTTGGTGGAGTTATGGCATAAGAAGTTTTATGGAATAATCCACTATAAAAGGGGCTACGCCGATTTTCAAAAATTTATATTTATCAACTTTCTTCGTTTACGGACACTTTGAAAGTAAAATATAAATGATGTAAAGCTATTTTACGCAAAGTTATTGCCTATTTAATATACCTACGATCCTCTTCAAAATCTTTCATATAAAAGTAGGCGTAGACCTTAACCGATCCCGCCCATTTTTTTCTGGAACATTCCCTGCACGGTTTTTGATTTATGATTAATATTATTTCTAAATTTGACTTAATCAAAAGTGGCCGGTTCCACGCCCATTTTCAAAAATTTCTTTAAAAATTTATTTTATACCTCAATCTCAATGTATTCACCAAATTTTATCCTTAGAGGTGTATTATGTACTGAGTAATTACTTTTTTGTGTTTTCGAAAATCTTCTATATATAAAAAGTGGGCGTGGCTATCGTCCGATTTCGCCCATTTTAAATAGCGCTCGGAGATGAGTGCCAAGGAACTCGGATACCAAATTTCAGTAAGATATCTCAAAATTTACTCAAGTTGCCGTTAGGCGACTGCAGTTCGGTATATCTAGGAGTTTATTTAGTTCAAGTGAATGGCATTTTATATATAGATGTGTTCTATATACCAAAACGTCAAAACAACGTCTATCGGGTTTGCTAGTATATTATAAAACAGCGAAAGCAAAGCACAAAATTCAGCGTTCTTTTGCTAAGCGGAGAGACTAGTTTGCGTACAAATAGGCAGACGGACAGACAGACAGAAGGATGGAGAGACGGGCTTGGCTTAATCGATTCCGCTCATCGTGCTGATCATTTTAATGAACTTTTCTCTTCTTGTTCTCATATTTACATATATTTAATGTTTATGAAAGGTATGAAAATCAAAAATATATATAACTTCGATATTGCAGTGGGTTATTAACTAAGTGCCCGAACATTTTGTTTGTGTGTTTCCCGATTTGGCTAATTTTTGGCAGGAGTATAATACATACTACTGAGAAACAGCTGACCAATTTGCATTGAAATATCAAGATTGAATTATAAGCAATTGCCTTTGAAACTAACAGAAATTTTATGCTGAAAAGTGGGCGGCGCCACGCCTACTTCTTCAAAATTTTACGAAAATTTGTTGCGCCTGAATTTTTCTTAAAAAGCTTAATATGTGTGCAAAATCTCATTGATATAACTTGCTTAGTTGTAGAAATATCGCTTTTTAAATTTTACAAAAAAAAATTTTCAGAACTGTGTTGAAAAACTGGGCGTGCACCTCAACCGATTTTGCCCATTTTTTCCGAAACATGCCCTGTATTAATATACATATGTATGCTAAATTTCCTGGAAAAAACCCGTGAAAAAAGAATCGACACACATCATCTCTTTGTTGATTTTAAAGCCGCTTTCGATAGCACGAAAAGGAGCTGCCTATATGCCGCTATGTCTGAATTTGGCTTCCCCGCAAAACTTATACGGCTATGCAAAATGACCTTGAGCAACACCTCCAGCTCTTGGCATATGCTGACGATATTGATATCATTGGCCTTAACAACCGCGCCGTAACTTCTGCTTACTCCAAATTAGAAAAAGAAGCGGAGAAAATGGGATTGGTGGTGAACGAGGACAAAACGAAGTACCTTCTGTCATCATGCAAAGAGGCAGCGAATTCCCGCATTAACAACCAAGCCACTGTTGGCAGCAATAATTTCGAAATAGTAAAGGACTTCGTTTACCTGTTCGCAATAATGTTCGCCTAGAAATCCGACGAAGAATTACACTTGCAAATAAATGCTACTTCGGACTGAGTAGGCAATTGAAAAGTAAAGTCCTCTCTCGACGAACGAAAATAACACTCTATAAGTCACTCATCGCACCCGTCCTGCTTTATGGTGCAGAAGCGTGGACACTAACAACATCTGATGAGGCGGCTCTGGGAGTATTCGAGACAAAGGTTCTTCGAACGATTTGTGGACCTCTACACGTTGGCGACGGCGAGTACCGAATAAGATTTAATGATGAGCTGTATGAACTTTACGCAGACGCCGACATAGTTTAGCGAATTAAAACACAGCGGCTTCGCTGGCTAGGCCAGGTAGTGCGAATGAGCGAAGATGCTCCTGCCCAGAAGGTATTCTTATCGGCACTCACCGGTCTCCGATGGAAGGACCAAGTGGAGACCGATTTGCGATCCCGCGGTGTTTGCAATCGGCGCCAGTTGGCGCAACGAAGAAACGACTGGCGAGCTATGTTGGACGGTCAAAATCGCCCAGGCGGTTAGATGACCATTTAAAGAAGAAGAAGATTATTAGAAACAACTAATTCACCAGGCAGTCGAAGAGTTGGTTCATACACAAGTTCTGCAGAAGAACATTTTAAATCATATTTTATTGATGTTCGTAAACCAAGAAGTACCCATGGCAAAATTTCAGACCAGTGAGTTGAATCATTTAAAGCAAAAATAGCTGTTTTAAGTGTTCTATGAAAGCGCTCTATCATACCATTTGCTTGAGGATGGAATGGTGAAGTATGCATTTTATGTGCACCTAATAATTTGGTTAGTTCAGTAAAAATTTTTAAAGTAAATTGGGAACTTTGATCTACTGTATGTTTAACGGAATTCCAAATCTTGGTACATAGTTTTGAACGAAAGTAGTTGCTATGGTACTTGCTAAAATACCTTTAAGTGGATAAGCTTCAGGCCAACGAGTATGTCTACCAATAATAGTTAGAAGATAATGATAATCTTTTGATATAGGAAGAGGACCAACATTATCCATGTGAATATGTTCGAAACGACCAGAAGGTATTGTGATTTTCTGATTTGAAGTTTTTGTATATCTTGTAATTTAAGGATTCTGACAATTAATACGAAGTGATGTCCATTCATTAATTTCTTTACGCATACTAGGCCAGAAATATTTTGTTTGGATTAATTTTCTAGTGGTTCGAATGCTTGGATTAGATAGAGAATACATTTTGTTTAATATAATTCTTCTCATAAAAAGTGGAACATACAGGCTAATTGGTTATTGAGAAACATCACACCAAATTTTCAAATTTAGGATTGGAATATCTACTTCTTTTAAATTAGTTTTAAAATTTGGATCAGACATAATTTCTTGTAACATTTTATCTGTTTGTTGTCCATTAAATAAAGTTTCTAAATTTATATCTTGAGTTGAAACTACGTTTCATTCTGGAATACCGGAAAGTGTATCGGCAACTATTTTGTTTTTTCCAAGTATATATTGCATATCATTAGTGAATTGTGTAATATATTCAAAATGACGTAATTGACTTGAGAATTTAGAACATGGGTTAAAGGTTTATGATCGGTAAAAATGGTAAACGTTCTACGTTCAAGAAAATGTTTGAAATGTTTAACCGAATTGTAAATAGCTAAAAGTTCCCTATCAAAAGTAGAATAATTACTTTCTGTTGGAGTTAGTTTTCTTGAAAAATAAGCTAAAGGTTCTAATAAATTGTTGGTCTTTTGTTGTACGACAGCTCCTATTGCAATATTTGATGCATCTACATTTAAAGATAATGTACCATTTCTGTCAAAGTGAATAAGTAAAGTATTTTTAACAAAACGTTTTTTTAACATTTTCGAAAGCTATAGTGGTTTCATTTCCCCAATTAAGTTGTTTGTGCTTATTTTTGACAGAAAATGTTAACATTTAATGGAGTGGACTGAGTTCTTGCTGCTAACATTTTAACATAGCGATGGTAATAACACAGGTCAACAAAAAAAAATGTTTTTCTGTACATGAGTTTTGCCCTATATATTCGGATTCTATGTTCAATTCTATAAAAAAAAAATGCAATTACGAATCCAAAATATTTGGTTTTGTTGAAGTTATAGCGATTTGAAAATTTTGCATTTTTGCGCCAGGCTAATGTAGGTCCTTTCGCGCTATTTCGGTCGATAGAGGGCGGCGGGTAGCTACCTGATGCAGCGATGCATCGAAAAAGATCTACTTAAAGCACAGCATACTCATCTTAAAAAAAAACCAAAAAAATGTGGCTAAGAAACAGTAAAAAGGAGATAAAAGGTCCCAGATACACATGATTTTAGGTAGATTTGGCAATTCGTTAAGTACATATTAAGAAACTCATCGAAACTTTTACTGACGGATTAGCAGGCCGAGATATAGAGTATGCCAGCTACCTGATAGCGTTTTTGTAAGTAACATTTTTTTAAGAAGCTGTAGTTTCTTGGGTCACTCGTTGTGGGCGACACTATGTTTTTGCATATCACAGAGGAATGATGTCTTCGAGAAGTTGTAAACGAGCGGCTAATTCGTTTTGCTATATATGTGGCTAATGTATTAAAAGAAGACAAAAAAAGTTAGATTTAACTAAAAACCAGGACAAAAAATGGGCTCCACATGTTTCATGTAACTCTTGCAGAAGCATTCTGGAGCGTAAGATTATTTTCTCTTTTTTATTGTACTAACTGTTTCATATATATATACATATATCTACATATATATAATTGCATAATAACTGAAATTGTTATGAAATGCTTTACGTTTTATTATAGGTTGGTACCAGGGTGAGAAAAGAGCCATGAAGTTCGCAGTCCCGAGGATTTGGACGGAACCGAGTAATCATGACACTGATTGCTATTTTTGTGTAGTGAAACCACTGAAAGGGAAACGTTTAAGGAAAACAATATATCCAATATAACAATACATCGACATCCGCTCCAGTACCACATTCGGAACAAAATCCTGTACCTGATCCCCCTGTGTTAGAAAAGCAACTATTCCCTCAAGGCAGCTTTCAAACACCGGGTTCATCTGCATCCGTACATTTGGAATTTGTTCCTCAATTTGTCAATTTGAACCAGGAATACCACATCTCATCAACTCTGAAGATCTCAATGACTAAATAAAAGGCTTAAATCTATCAAAAGACAAAGCATAGTTATTAGCAACGCGGCTTAAACAACGAAATTTACTAACTTCTGATGTTCGAATATCTCGGCAAAGAAAGCGTCATGAAGAATTTTCTTGTTTGTTTAAGGCAGTAGTTCATGGCTTTCTTGAAAATCATAGGGTTGAAAGTTATGAAGAGCTGATAACTGGCATGATTACGAATTTTTCCGCCATCGGATGTAGAATGTTGCTAAAGATGAACATGTTACATTCACATCTGGATAAACTCAAAGGTAATATGGGAGCTTATTCAAAAGAGCACGGTGAGCGATTCCATCAAGATATAATGGAGTTTGAGAAACGCTACCAAGGCCAGTATACGGAAAGCATGATGGGGGACTATATTTGGGCGTTAATAAGAGAAAATGTTACCGAATATGGCAGGAAAAGCAGGAAAATCATTTTTCAGCATTTAAACTGTATTCTAGAACTAAATTTATAAGAATAAAACTTTAATTGATTTTTACTATACTAGAATAGATCAAATCTATGTCAAATTTTGATGAAATTTCATGTTTTTCGTTGTTCTCATTTTTTTCGAACAAAACCAAATCAAAAACTTTTTTATGTTCATATTCTTATTTCTGGGTGCAAAAGCAATAAAAAAAATATACGCACGACCCATGTACAAAAATGGTGTTGACCAGTGTAATTAACCATGCCTAAAAGTTTTGTAATTTATTAATAGAAGTTAGTTTCTCTAAATTTATTATAGTTTTTACTCTTTCTAAATAGGGTTTACTACCTTCACAGGAAATTTCATTACTTAAATAATTTAATCTGTTTACACCAAAAATACATTTAGAAGGTTTGATATTTAAATTATATTCCTCAAGTCTTTTAAATATCAATTTCAAATGTTCTAACTGTTGGCTTTCATTATCACTAGCAATTAAAATATCATCAATATAAGTAAATACAAAATCAAAATCAGAAAACACTTCATTAATAAAGCGTTGAAATGGTTGAGCCCTATTTCGTAAACCAAAAGGCATACGAACGAACCCAAACATTCCAAATGGAGTAGTAATTGTAGTTTTGTGGATGTCTTCTTCTGGCATAGGAATTTGATGGTAAGCACGAATAAGATCAAATTTAGAACCAATTTCTTTGTTTTCAAGTATTCATGAAACGAGCTCAAGGCCAAGAATAATAATTTTTCACTTTTGGAATTTTTATGAAAATGATTATTGTTTTTATTTATTAATAATCATTTTAATTAATTATTAAAAGTTTTTTTTTTTTGGATTGAATAGAGTAGGAAAAATGTTTAGAGACAACTGCCATAGCTTTTCTTATAGATCCATTTCGGAAGCTGCTAGACTTCACTCATCAGAGAAATTTTGGCACGCATTGCTAACCATTAAGCTAACAATACGCTGGTTTTGATGTCATCTAAACTCCTAGTTCTATTCTTCTTTCTACCATATGCATGAACCACTTCCGCCATTTGACAGTTAGTAGTGTGATCATGATGGATTTTTGACAGATCTGTTTTATCATCAGAACTGCCTTTCCGTGTGCTCTCGGTTTTTGTTATTGCTTTTTTATACCAACAATTTTTGTTGATTTACGGCCTGTACATTTTCAAGTATTCATGAAACGAGTTCAAAGCCAAGAATAATAATTTTTCACTTTTGGAATTTTTATGAAAATTATTATTGTTTTTATTTATTAATAACCATTTTAATTAATTATTAAAAGTTTTTTTTTTGGATTGAATAGAGTAGGAAAAATGTTTAGAGACAACTGCCATAGCTTTTCTTATAGATCCATTTCGGAAGCTGCTAGATTTCACTCATCAGAGAAATTTTGGCACGCATTGCTAACCATTAAGCTAACAATACGCTGGTTTTGATGTCATCTAAACTCCTAGTTCTATTCTTCTTTTTACCATATGCATGAACCACTTCCGCCATTTGACAGTTAGTAGTGTGATCATGATGGATTTTTGACAGATCTGTTTTATCATCAGAACTGCCTTTCCGTGTGCTCTCGGTTTTTGTTATTGCTTTTTTATACCAACAATTTTTGTTGATTTACGGCCTGTACATTTTCAAGTATTCATGAAACGAGCTCAAGGCCAAGAATAATAATTTTTCACTTTTGGAATTTTTATGAAAATTATTATTGTTTTTATTTATTAATAATCATTTTAATTAATTATTAAAAGTTTTTTTTTTTGGATTGAATAGAGTAGGAAAAATGTTTAGAGACAACTGCCATAGCTTTTCTTATAGATCCATTTCGGAAGCTGCTAGACTTCACTCATCAGAGAAATTTTGGCACGCATTGCTAACCATTAAGCTAACAATACGCTGGTTTTGATGTCATCTAAACTCCTAGTTCTATTCTTCTTTTTACCATATGCATGAACCACTTCCGCCATTTGACAGTTAGTAGTGTGATCATGATGGATTTTTGACAGATCTGTTTTATCATCAGAACTGCCTTTCCGTGTGCTCTCGGTTTTTGTTATTGCTTTTTTATACCAACAATTTTTGTTGATTTACGGCCTGTACATTTTCAAGTAATCATTAAACGAGCTCAAGGCCAAGAATAATAATTTTTCACTTTTGGAATTTTTATGAAAATTATTATTGTTTTTATTTATTAATAATCATTTTAATTAATTATTAAAAGTTTTTTTTTTTTGGATTGAATAGAGTAGGAAAAATGTTTAGAGACAACTGCCATAGCTTTTCTTATAGATCCATTTCGGAAGCTGCTAGACTTCACTCATCAGAGAAATTTTGGCACGCATTGCTAACCATTAAGCTAACAATACGCTGGTTTTGATGTCATCTAAACTCCTAGTTCTATTCTTCTTTTTACCATATGCATGAACCACTTCCGCCATTTGACAGTTAGTAGTGTGATCATGATGGATTTTTGACAGATCTGTTTTATCATCAGAACTGCCTTTCCGTGTGCTCTCGGTTTTTGTTATTGCTTTTTTATACCAACAATTTTTGTTGATTTACGGCCTGTACATTTTCAAGTATTCATGAAACGAGCTCAAGGCCAAGAATAATAATTTTTCACTTTTGGAATTTTTATGAAAATTATTATTGTTTTTATTTATTAATAATCATTTTAATTAATTATTAAAAGTTTTTTTTTTTGGATTGAATAGAGTAGGAAAAATGTTTAGAGACAACTGCCATAGCTTTTCTTATAGATCCATTTCGGAAGCTGCTAGACTTCACTTATCAGAGAAATTTTGGCACGCATTGCTAACCATTAAGCTAACAATACGCTGGTTTTGATGTCATCTAAACTCCTAGTTCTATTCTTCTTTTTACCATATGCATGAACCACTTCCGCCATTTGACAATTAGTAGTGTGATCATGATGGATTTTTGACAGATCTGTTTTATCATCAGAACTGCCTTTCCGTGTGCTCTCGGTTTTTGTTATTGCTTTTTTATACCAACAATTTTTGTTGATTTACGGCCTGTACATTTTCAAGTATTCATGAAACGAGCTCAAGGCCAAGAATAATAATTTTTCACTTTTGGAATTTTTATGAAAATTATTATTGTTTTTATTTATTGAGCTCGTTTCATGAATACTTGAAAATGTACAGGCCGTAAATCAACAAAAATTGTTGGTATAAAAAAGCAATAACAAAAACCGAGAGCACACGGAAAGGCAGTTCTGATGATAAAACAGATCTGTCAAAAATCCATCATGATCACACTTCTAACTGTCAAATGGCGGAAGTGGTTCATGCATATGGTAAAAAGAAGAATTGAACTAGGAGTTTAGATTACATCAAAACCAGCGTATTGTTAGCTTAATGGTTAGCAATGCGTGCCAAAATTTCTCTGATGAGTGAAGTCTAGCAGCTTCCGAAATGGATCTATAAGAAAAGCTATGGCAGTTGTCTCTAAACATTTTTCCTACTCTATTCAATCCAAAAAAAAAAAAAAAAACTTTTAATAATTAATTAAAATGATTATTAATAAATAAAAACAATAATAATTTTCATAAAAATTCCAAAAGTGAAAAATTATTATTCTTGGCCTTGAGCTCGTTTCATGAATACTTGAAAATGTACGGGCCGTAAATCAACAAAAATTGTTGGTATAAAAAAGCAATATCTTTGTTTTTCAAATCGACAGTTAAGTCGTGAATACGGCGTAAAAATAATATGTAATCTTCTATATTCTGCACAAGGTATCTTTTTTGGAACGAGATGAAGAGCAGAAGCAATGCGAGAGCTTGATGTTCTACATACACCAGTTTTAACTAAGCATTCAAATTCGGTTTTGCAATTTTGAGTTTAATTGGATCAAGACGTCGAGGTTTAGAGAAAGGAAGTTTACCTTTTGTTTCAATCCTATGAACCGTATGGTATTTCACTTCTTTAGTCTCGTCTGGTTCACAGATAAATTTAGAAAATTTGTTTTCCGTAAATGAAATTCTAAGAGAGAAAATATCACAAAAACCCGAGGATCCAGGATCTCTTAATTTAGTAGTCGAATCTATAATTTCTCTATTTTTAATATTAGCTATAATTTCAAATTTTTCTAAAAAATTCGCACCTATAATTGGTGTAGTTATATTTGTAATAATAAATGGAAATTTAAAATCTCTTCTTAAACCAAGATCAATTTTTAAAAGCTTAGTTCCAAAGTTTCGATAGAAGAACCGTTCGCAGCTGATAATGTAGATCCGAGTCACGTTTGTAGGATTTTTTTGGAATTTAGAAAATGGAATAACTGATACTACTGCACCGGTATCGATAAGACAATAAAGATGATTAAATCTATCGAAAACAAATAGGCGACGAGTTGGTTTGGAAATGTTTCCATTATTCGTCACGGTCATAATGGAACAAATTAATTTAAATTTTGTTCAGAATTATGATTATTGTCATTATTGTTATTAAAATTACAAGGTTGAATGCATTTAAATGCATTATTTTTATATTTTCTATGATACCAAAATATGTTTTGGTGGGATTAAAATTTCTTCTATAAGAAAAACGTCTTAGACCTAATTCGTAATTCATTAAAATCGTTGGTTATTTTGTTAAAATTTGGAAAAATTGCTGAAGTTAATTCAGTTAAAGATTTAATGCATTGTTCGAGATTATTATTGTTGATACTGGCAATGGCAGATTTTGATGAATCAGATTGATTAAGTAAATCGAAAATTTTGTCCGCTAAAAGAATAACTTCATCTATATTTGAATTATCTGATGATGTTAAATGAACTTGAATTTGTTGTGGTAATTTTTTAATTCATAGTTTAAAAAGTAATTCACGAATAACTAACGAATTGGAGCCTAAAAGAGATTTCTTAAAATGAAACAGTTCGGATGGTCAACGATCACCAAGTTCCATTTTTGAAAATAACGGTTCAATTCTCTTTTCTTCACTAAGAGAAAATCTCTCACAAAGTGCTTTCTTAATAGTGTCAAATTTATTAATAGTAGGTGGAGGATTAATAACATCTATAATTTTAGCTATTGTTCCTCCTTAAAATTTAATATTATGCTTCGGGACATTCTTCCCAAAATTGAGCTCGTTTAATGGTTTTTGTTTGATTCGACCTTAAGTTATTTTTCATGTGTTAGAGAATGAGATTGCAAGTTTTGTGTTAAATTTAAATCTGTGTTTGATGAGTCTTATTGCTGAGTTTCTGTTGTTGTGAAATTGCGTGTACGTATGGGTGATCGATACATCTTTAAAGTGTATTAAGAGAGGGTAAAGATGTAAATTTAATAAATATGAATTAAAGATATATAAATGATAAGATATTTATAAATCAATTATTTAAAATGGGAAAATAAACTTATTAAAAAATCTGGAGAGAGAGTTCACAACTATTTGAAAAGTTAAAAATTAATAAAAAAAATAAAAACAGTAATAATTTTCGTTATTGCTTTTTTAAATCAACAATTTTTGTTGATTTACGGCCTGTACATTTTCAATTATTCATGAGATCAAGGCCAAGAATAATAATTTTTCACTTTTTAGCTTAATGGTTAGCAATACGTGCCAAAATTTCTTTGTTGAAAAAGCTTAGAAGCTTCCGAAATGGATCTATAAGAAAAGCTATGGCGGTTGTCTCTAAACATTTTTCCTACTCTATTCAATTAAAAACTTTTAATAATTAATTAAAACTGATTATTAAAAAATAAAAACAATACTAATTTTCATAAAAAAATTCAAAACAAGTGAAAAATTATTATTCCTAGCCTTGAGCTCGTTTCATGAATACTTAATAATAATTTTCATAAAAACTCAAAAAAGTGAAAAATTATTATTCTTGGTATTGAGCTCGTTTCATGAACACTTGAAAATGTACAGGCCGTAAATCAACAAAAATTGTTGGTATAAAAAAGCAATAGCAAAAACCGAGAGCACACGGTAAGGCAGTTCTGCTGATAAAACAGATCTGTCAAAAAATCCATCATAATCACACTAATAACTGTCAAATAGCGGAAGTGGTTCATGCATATGGTAAAAGAAGAATAGAGCTAGGAGTTTAGATGACATCAAAACCAACGTATTGTTAGCTTAATCGTTAGCAATGCGTGCCAAAATTTTTCTGATGAAGAGAAAAGTTATAAGTTGAAATAATTTAAAAAATTAAAACCAACAACAAAATTAAAAAAAAAAAAGAATATTAAAAACTTGCGCGAACTCCAATTATTTGTAATACATGTAAGTTGATTGTTGTTGTTGTTGAAAAATTAAAGTTTCCGTGAAAATATTGTTTAATCGAATATGGGATTTGTTCAAAATCTGATTGCAGAAAACTTAATTGATGTTGTTGTTATTCTTTTTTTGATTGTTGAAAATTGAGTTGATGTCAATATTGTTAGTATATTTATATATTTCTTGTTTTGACGTCAATATTACTTTCTTTTATCTTTCTCTTTTTGCAAAACATTTTAATTTTCATAAAATTTTATAAAATATGTTAAACGTTAAAATAAACTAAAATCATTTAGTTCCATTTCACATTTTAACACTAAATGAATTTTTATTTTGTGAAATGTTTTCGTTTCTAATTAAATTTATTTTTCGTATTGCCTATTGACACTCTGTGAAAAGAGACAATTCATCACTTGTATATGTAATCACAATGGCAACACTGCACTTCTGAATTCGCAAATTTTTGTGACAAACACACACGCACCGACAAATAAACACAAAACAGCAAAAGATCAAAAACAGCAAACGAGAAAAAAAGGTCAAACAACAAAAATCACCAAGTTTTACCTGCCTTAGTCAAACACACAAAACCCGATCAATGCAAACGACCCCCGTTTCTGAATGTACACACACAACACATACACACACGTACACAAACAGACACCCATGCTGGCATTACCTGCCACCTACTATAAATACAAGACAAACGACAACAACAGATCAGAACGAAAATCGACACTGATGATGGCACAACGCCGAAACCGGTTTGTCTCAAAATCAAATTTGACAAGGGATGACGAAAAATCGTTCCAATATACACCAGTGACTTTTTTCGTTTAAGGTTTCTTCTTTTCTGGGTGTTTTTCACTTCTTTGTAATTTTTGCATTTTAGTTTTTTTTGTAGTTGCATTAATAGGTTAAATCAAAGAGCTAGTGTGTATTGAGATCTGGTACACAATGAGGGTTAGTTATAAATTCACTTGAGTAACACAAAGTAAACTATTATAACGGTTAAAATTCTTTAGTATTTTTTTTGTTTTAGAATGTTCAATAGGAACGAATTAAAGATCGCCAATTTATAGTTAAAACTATATTTTTATTTAATTTTATATTTAAAATATTTATTTTAATCAATAAAAATTTTCAATCTGAATAATAATTTTTTTATATCTATCAAAAATTTGTTTGACCTTTTTTTCTCGTTTGTTGTTTTTGATCTTTTGTGTTTATTTGTCGGTGCGTGTGTGTTTGTCACAAAAATTTGCGAATTCAGAAGTGCAGTGTTGCCATTGTGATTACATATACAAGTGATGAATTGTCTCTTTTCACAGAGTGTCAATAGGCAATACGAAAAATAAATTTAATTAGAAACGAAAACATTTCACAAAATAAAAATTCATTTAGTGTTAAAATGTGAAATGGAACTAAATGATTTTAGTTTATTTTAACGTTTAACATATTTTATAAAATTTTATGAAAATTAAAATGTTTTGCAAAAAGAGAAAGATAAAAGAAGGTAATATTGACGTCAAAACAAGAAATATATAAATATACTAACAATATTGACATCAACTCAATTTTCAACAATCAAAAAAAGAATAACAACAACATCAATTAAGTTTTCTGCAATCAGATTTTGAACAAATCCCATATTCGATTAAACAATATTTTCACGGAAACTTTAATTTTTCAACAACAACAACAATCAACTTACATTTATTACAAATAATTGGAGTTCGCGCAAGTTTTTAATATTCTTTTTTTTTTTAATTTTGTTGTTGGTTTTAATTTTTTAAATTATTTCAACTTATAACTTTTCTCAAATTAAATAATTTTATATTTTTAACTTTTCAAGTGTTCATGAAACGAGCTCAAGGCCAAGAATAATAATTTTCCACTTTTTTGAATTTTTATGAAAATTGTTATTGTTTTTATTTTTTTAATAATCATTTTTAATTAATTATTAAAAGATTTTTAATTGAGTAGAGTAGGAAAATTTTTTAGAGACAACAGCCATAGCTTTTCTTATAGATCCATTTCGGAAGCTTCTAAGCTTTTTCATCAAAGACATTTTGGCACGTATTGCTAACCATTAAGCTAAAAAGTGAAAAATTATTATTTTTGGTCTTGATCTCATGAATAATTGAAAATGTACAGGCCGTAAATCAACAAAAATTGTTGATTTAAAAAAGCAATAACGAAAATTCTCTCTATCTCTATGGCGCGATATACAACAGGTATATCATCATAAACCTCCTAAGAGATTTTTGCGCCAAGCTTCTCTTCCAATTTGTGGTGTGCCGATTTGAATTTTCCCTACAAATGGGTGGGACCTACAGTTTTTTGCCGACTCCGAACGGCATCTACAAAGGAGACGAATTTTTGCTGAGAAGCCTGTCATGGCAGAAATACACTCGGAGAGTTTGCCAAACCACTGCCGAGGGGCGACCCCGTTTTGAAAAACTTTTTTCAAATCACTTTTGATGTTACCTGTACCAGGGCTCGAACCATGGACCTTCGGTGTGGTAGGCCGGCAACACTACCTTCACACCACGGCGGCCGCCAATAACGAAAATTATTATTGTTTTTATTTTTTTTTATTAATTTTTAACTTTTCAAATAGTTGTGAACTCTCACTCCAGATATTTTAGTAAGTTTATTTTCCCATTTTAAATAATTGATTTATAAATATCTTATCATTTATATATCTTTAATTCATATTTATTAAATTTACATCTTACCCTCTCTTAATACACTTTAAAGATGTATCGATCACCCATACGTACACGCAATTTCACAACAACAGAAACTCAACAATAAGACTCATCAAACACAGATTTAAATTTAACACAAAACTTGCAATCTCATTCTCTAACACATGAAAAATAACTTAAGGTCGAATCAAACAAAAACCATTAAACGAGCATAATATTAAATTTTAAGGAGGAACAATAGCTAAAATTATAGATGTTATTAATCCTCCACCTACTATTAATAAATTTGAGACTATTAAGAAAGCACTTTGTGAGAGATTTTCTCTTAGTGAAGAAAAGAGAATTGAACCGTTATTTTCAAAAATGGAACTTGGTGATCGTTGACCATCCGAACTGTTTCATTTTAAGAAATCTCTTTTAGGCTCCAATTCGATAGTTATTCGTGAATTACTTTTTAAACTATGAATTAAAAAATTACCACAACAAATTCAAGTTCATTTAACATCATCAGATAATTCAAATATAGATGAAGTTATTCTTTTAGCGGACAAAATTTTCGATTTACTTAATCAATCTGATTCATCAAAATCTGCCATTGCCAGTATCAACAATAATAATCTCGAACAATGCATTAAATCTTTAACTGAATTAACTTCAGCAATTTTTCCAAATTTTAACAAAATAACCAACGATTTTAATGAATTACGAATTAGGTCTAAGACGTTTTTCTTATAGAAGAAATTTTAATCCCACCACAACATATTTTGGTATCATAGAAAATATAAAAATAATGCATTTAAATGCATTCAACCTTGTAATTTTAATAACAATAATGACAATAATCATAATTCTGAACAAAATTTAAATTAATTTGTTCCATTATGACCGTGACGAATAATGGAAACATTTCCAAACCAACTCGTCGCCTATTTGTTTTCGATAGATTTAATCATCTTTATTGTCTTATCGATACCGGTGCAGTAGTATCAGTTATTCCATTTTCTAAATTCCAAAAAATTCCTACAAACGTGACTCGGATCTACATTATCAGCTGCGAACGGTTCTTCTATCGAAACTTTGGAACTAAGCTTTTAAAAATTGATCTTGGTTTAAGAAGAGATTTTAAATTTCCATTTATTATTACAAATATAACTACACCAATTATAGGTGCGAATTTTTTAGAAAAATTTGAAACTATAGCTAATATTAAAAATAGAGAAATTATAGATTCGACTACTAAATTAAGAGATCCTGGATCCTCGGGGTTTTGTGATATTTTCTCTCTTAGAATTTCATTTACGGAAAACAAATTTTCTAAATTTATCTGTGAACCAGACGAGACTAAAGAAGTGAAATACCATACGGTTCATAGGATTGAAACAAAAAGTAAACTTCCTTTCTCTAAACCTCGACGTCTTGATCCAATTAAACTCAAAATTGCAAAACCGAATTTGAATGCTTAGTTAAAACTGGTGTATGTAGAACATCAAGCTCTCGCATTGCTTCTGCTCTTCATTTCGTTCCAAAAAAGAACCAAATGATTGGATACCTTGTGCAGAATATAGAAGATTACATATTATTTTTACGCCGGATTCACGACTTAACTGTCGATTTGAAAAACAAAGAAATTGGTTCTAAAATTGATCTTATTCGTGCTTACCATCAAATTCTTATGCCAGAAGAAGACATCCACAAAACTACAATTACTACTCCATTTGGAATGTTTGGGTTCGTTCGTATGCCTTTTGGTTTACGAAATAGGGCTCAAACATTTCAACGCTTTATTAATGAAGTGTTTTCTGATTTTGATTTTGTATTTACTTATATTGATGATATTTTAATTGCTAGTGATAATGAAAGCCAACAGTTAGAACATTTGAAATTGATATTTAAAAGACTTGAGGAATATAATTTAAATATCAAACCTTCTAAATGTATTTTTGGTGTAAACAGATGAAATTATTTAAGTAATGAAATTTCCTGTGAAAGAGTAAAAACTATAATAAATTTTGAGAAACTAACTTCTATTAATAAATTACAAAACTTTTAGGCATGGTTAATTACACTGGTCAACACCATTTTTGTACATGGGTCGTGCGTATATTTTTTGTATTGCTTTTGCACCCAGAAATAAGAATATGAACATAAAAAAGTTTTTGATTTGGTTTTGTTCGAAAAAAATGAGAACAACGAAAAACATGAAATTTCATCAAAATTTGACATAGATTTGATCTATTCTAGTATAGTAAAAATCAATTTAAGTTTTATTCTTATAAATTTAGTTCTAGAATACAGTTTAAATGCTGAAAAATGATTTTCCTGCTTTTCCTGCCATATTCGGTAACATTTTCTCTTATTAACGCCCAAATATAGTCCCCCATCATGCTTTCCGTATACTGGCCTTGGTAGCGTTTCTCAAACTCCATTATATCTTGATGGAATCGCTCACCGTGCTCTTTTGAATAAGCTCCCATATTACCTTTGAGTTTATCCAGATGTGAATGTAACATGTTCATCTTTAGCAACATTCTACATCCGATGGCGGAAAAATTCGTAATCATGCCAGTTATCAGCTCTTCATAACTTTCAACCCTATGATTTTCAAGAAAGCCATGAACTACTGCCTTAAACAAACAAGAAAATTCTTCATGACGCTTTCTTTGCCGAGATATTCGAACATCAGAAGTTAGTAAATTTCGTTGTTTAAGCCGCGTTGCTAATAACTATGCTTTGCCTTTTGATAGATTTAAGCCTTTTATTTAGTCATTGAGATCTTCAGAGTTGATGAGATGTGGTATTCCTGGTTCAAATTGACAAATTGAGGAACAAATTCCAAATGTACGGATGCAGATGAACCCGGTGTTTGAAAGCTGCCTTGAGGGAATAGTTGCTTTTCTAACACAGGGGGATCAGGTACAGGATTTTGTTCCGAATGTGGTACTGGAGCGGATGTCGATGTATTGTTATATTGGATATATTGTTTTCCTTAAACGTTTCCCTTTCAGTGGTTTCACTACACAAAAATAGCAATCAGTGTCATGATTACTCGGTTCCGTCCAAATCCTCGGGACTGCGAACTTCATGGCTCTTTTCTCACCCTGGTACCAACCTATAATAAAACGTAAAGCATTTCATAACAATTTCAGTTATTATCCAATTATATATATGTAGATATATGTATATATATATGAAACAGTTAGTACAATAAAAAAGAGAAAATAATCTTACGCTCCAGAATGCTTCTGCAAGAGTTACATGAAACATGTGGAGCCCATTTTTTGTCCTGGTTTTTAGTTAAATCTAACTTTTTTTGTCTTCTTTTAATACATAAGCCACATATATAGCAAAAGGAATTAGCCGCTCGTTTACAACTTCTCGAAGACATCATTCCTCTGTGATATGCAAAAACATAGTGTCGCCCACAACGAGTGACCCAAGAAACTACAGCTTCTTAAAAAAATGTTACTTACAAAAACGCTATCAGGTAGCTGGCATACTCTATATCTCGGCCTGCTAATCCGTCAGTAAAAGTTTCGATGAGTTTCTTAATATGTACTTAACGAATCTACCTAAAATCATGTATATCTGGGACCTTTTATCTCCTTTTTACTGTTTCTTAGCCACATTTTTTTGGTTTTTTTTTTAAGATGAGTATGCTGTGCTTTAAGTAGATCTTTTTCGATGCATCGCTGCATCAGGTAGCTACCCGCCGCCCTCTATCGACCGAAATAGCGCAAAAGGACCTACATTAGCCTGGTGCAAAAATGCAAAATTTTCAAATCGCTATAACTTCTACAAAACCAAATATTTTTGATTCGTAATTGCATTTTTTTTTATAGAATTGAACATAGAATCCGAATATGTAGGGCAAAACTCATGTACAGAAATTTATTTTTTTTTTTGTTGACCTGTGTTATTACCATCGCTATGTTAAAATGTTAGCAGCAAGAACTCAGTCCACTCCATTAAATGTTAACATTTTCTGTCAAAAATAAGCACAAACAACTTAATTGGGGAAATGAAACCACTATTGCTTTCGAAAATGTTAAAAAACGTTTTGTTAAAAATACTTTACTTATTCACTTTGACAGAAATGGTACATTATCTTTAAATGTAGATGCATCAAATATTGCAATAGGAGCTGTCGTACAACAAAAGACTTACAATTTATTAGAACCTTTAGCTTATTTTTCCAGAAAACTAACTCCAACAGAAAGTAGTTATTCTACTTTTGATAGGGAACTTTTAGCTATTCACAATTCGGTTAAACATTTCAAACATTTTCTTGAACGTAGAACGTTTACCATTTTTACCGATCATAAACCTTTAACCCATGTTCTAAATTCTCAAGTCAATTACGTCATTTTGAATATATTACACAATTCACTAATGATATGCAATATATACTTGGAAAAACCCAAATAGTTGCCGATACACTTTCCGGTATTCCAGAATGAAACGTAGTTTCAACTCAAGATATAAATTTAGAAACTTTATTTAATGAACAACAAACAGATAAAATGTTACAAGAAATTATGTCTGATCCAAATTTTAAAACTAATTTAAAAGAAGTAGATACTCCAATCCTAAATTTGAAAATTTTATGTGATGTTTCTCAATAACCAATTAGCCTGTATGTTCCAGTTTTTATGAGAAGAATTATATTAAACAAAATGTATTCTCTATCTCATCCAAGCATTCGAACCACTAGAAAATTAATCGAACCATAATATTTTTGGCCTAGTATGCGTAAAGAAATTAATGAATGGACATCATTTCGTATTAATTGTCAGAAGTCTAAAATTACAAGATATAGAAAAACTTCAAATCAGAAAATCACAATACCTTCTGGTCGTTTCGAACATATTCACATGGATAATGTTGGTCCTCTTCCTATATCAAAAGATTATCATTATCTTCTAACTATTATTGATAGACATACTCGTTGCCCTGAAGCTTATCCACTTAAAGGTATTTTAGCAAGTACCATAGCAACTACTTTCGTTCAAAACTATGTACCAAGATTTGGAATTCCGTTAAACATACAGTAGATCAAAGTTCCCAATTTACTTTAAAAATTTTTACTGAACTAACCAAATTATTAGGTGCACATAAAATGCATACTTCGCCATTCCATCCTCAAGCAAATGGCATGATAGAGCGCTTTCATAGAACACTTAAAACAGCTATTTTTGCTTCTTGGTTTACGAACATCAGTAAAATATGATTTAAAATGTTCTTCTGCAGAACTTGTGTATGAACCAACTCTTCGACTACCTGGTGAATTAGTTGTTTCTCATAATCTTCTTCTTCTTTAAATGGTCATCTAACCGCCTGGGCGATTTTGACCGTCCAACATAGCTCACCAGTCGTTTCTTCGTTGCGCCAACTGGCGCCAACTGGCGCCAATTGGAAACACCGCGGGATCGCAAATCGGTCTCCACTTGGTCCTTCCATCGGAGTGGTAGTCTCCATCTTCCTCTGCTTTCACCGGTGAGTGCCGATAAGAATACCTTCTGGGCAGGAGCATCTTCGCTCATTCGCACTACTTGGCCTAGCCAGCGAAGCCGCTGTGTTTTAATTCGCTAAACTATGTCGGCGTCTGCGTAAAGTTCATACAGCTCATCATTAAATCTTATTCGGTACTCGCCGTCGCCAACGCGTAGAGGTCCACAAATCGGTCGAAGAACGATGTATATTGGAACGCTTTTTCGTCATCCCTTGTCAAATTTGGTTTTGAGACAAACCGGTTTCGGCGTTGTGCCATCATCAGTGTCGATTTTCGTTCTGATCTGTTGTGGTCGTTTGTCTTGTATTTATAGTAGGTAGCAGGTAACGTCAGCATGGGTGTCTGTTTGTGTACGTGTGTGCATGTGTTGTGTGTGTACATTCAGAAACGGGGGTGGTTTGCATCGATGGGTTTTTTTGTGGTTGACTGAGGCAGGTAAAAGTTGGTGATTTTTGTTGTTTGACCTTTTTTGCTTGTTTGTTGTTTTTGATCTTTTGCTGTTTTGTGCTTATTTATCGGTGCGTGTGTGTTTGTTGTACCTGAGTGGTTGCTTTGTTTTTTGTAAACCAATTTTAAAGGTTCGAATATTGTGTCGGAAACAGTGTTTGTCTGTTCGTTTATTATTCTACCGTCGAATGTTTTTTGTTTGTAGATTTCCATGTTTTCGAGTACGTTCAGACGTCTGCCTTTTGCTTGTACATGTAGGACCGTGACTGTTTTTTTGATGTTTCCGGGGGGGGCATTTATTCTCCGCCATGTGATTCGCAAAGTTGGACTCTGGTATGATGGTTGGATTCCGTATCTTTTTGTTGTAATCTCTAGTGTGTTCTCTGAACCTCGTTCTTACTTGTCGTCCGGTTTGTCCTATGTAACTGTGCTGGCATTCACAAGTGAGCTTGTATACACGATGGCTGCTAAATGGATCTTCTGAGTTACCCCTCTTACACAAGAAGCATATAGAAGAGAGCTTGGAATAATATATAACATCGCTACAAACAACGGATATAAAAAAGCACTAGTAGATAAACTCAGGAGAGACCTTAGAGAACAAAAAAGAAACAATGGAGAAGAAAGTACACAAACCTGGACGACAATGACATATACTGGAAGGGCAACATATAAATTAGCAAATTTCCTTAGAAAATACAAAATCAACACAGCGTTCAAAACATCGAACAATTTAGGACGGAAGCTAAGAACCAAAACTAACTCAGTTACTTTTAATATTAATTCATTGTATTTTAAATTTATTTTCGTTCCACTGGAGGGGAAGTATATTTAGGGTGCATTTTAATGATAACTTTTATTTGTTCATTTTATACCTTGTGTATTTCTAATTTTAAAATGTATATATTTTCAAAGAGAAAAAACTATTATTTAGATTGAAAATTCTGATTGATTAAAATAAATATTTTAAATATAAAATTAAATGAAAATATAGTTTGAACTACTATAAATTATATCACTGGATCATTCATTCGGGTTCATTTTAATGATACCTTTTAATTGTTTATTTTATTCTTTATGCATTTGTAATTTCAAAATTTATATATTTTCAAAGAGAACATTTTTTATAGACATAAAAAAGTGATTATTCCGATTGAAATGTTTGATTGATTAAAATAAATATTTTTAGTATAAAATTAAATAAAAATATAGTTTTAACTACTATAACTATCATCCGATTTCGCCCATTTTAAATAGCGCTCGGAGATGAGTGCTAAGGAAAATGCATACCAAATTTCATTGAGATATCTAAAAATGTATTTATTTAAAAAAAAATGATCGTGTTAACAGACGGACAGACGGACATGGCTTAACTAATTTCTCGTTTCGTCCAGAAAATTTTGTTGTATATAAGTCAATATCTATCTCGATCCGTTTATGCCGTTACATACCACCGTTAGGCGACGAAAGTTAATATACCTTGTGTGCGTAGCATTATTAGGTATAAAAACGGACTTTAAATGGCTGCAGAAAAGTATGCGTTACATATTTTTGGATTATTTTTAACCCTTTCATGTCCACTAGTAGGAGAGTTAGATAAACCAAAAAAACGTATGGTCCGAATAACTTCCGTATTCAGTCGATTTTCTGTCTTCCTCGCCTGGACTATTAATATTATGACTTTAAACAAGCTATTCCTGTATATTTGTATATCCAGACTATCTCGAAAACGGCGTAACCGATTTGGAAGAGATTTGGTACATACATTGTGTATCACATTCTAAGAATTTTTACCTAGGTGTTATCACATAGGATGTGTTTACAGGGTTGCTAACTATGTAAATTTTTTTTTGTAATAAAATGAAATATGCCAATAGGGGTATCAAACGAAAGATATTTTCCTGCGCATTAAACGAAAAAACATCTCTAAGTAGGGTTGCCACTTATTGTTGCCACCTGAGCTTAATACATCTTATAACCTTAAACGAGCTACTCTTGAAACCAAACTGCTCAACCGAGGTGTTGCCACATAGGATGCGTTACGATTTCTCCTAACTGAACTTTTTTATACGTACCTAGTAGTGCTACGCACACAATATTAACTTTAGGCAGTAACGGCAGTACGTAACGGCATAAATGGGTCAAGAGAGATATTGACTTATGTATATCACAATGTTCAGGACGAAAAAAAAAAATTGATTAAGCCATGTCCTTCCATCCGTCCATCTGTTAACCCGATAACTTGAGTAAATTTTGACATATCTTAATGAAATTTGGTATGCGGGTTCCTTGGCACTCATCTCCGAGCGCTATTTGAAATGGGCGAAATAGGATGATAGCCACGCTCACTTTTTATATATAGAATATTTTTGAAAACACAAAAAAGTGATTACTCAGTACATAATACACCTAAAAGGATAAAATTTGGTGATTACATTGAGATTGCGGCATAAAATAAATGTTTCAAGAAATGTTTGGAAATGGGCGCGGCACCGCTCACTTTTGATTAAGTCAAATTTGAAAAAAATATTAATCATAAATCAATCAGGTTTCCAGGTATGCAAGGAATGTTCCAGGAAAAAATGGGCGGGATCGGTTAAGGTCTACGCCCACTTTTATATGAAAGATTTTAAAGAGGCTCGTAGATATATTAAATATGCAATAACTTTGCGTAAAATAGCTTTCCGTAAACAAAGAAATCCAAAACTTAAAATTTTCGAAAATGGGCGTGGCTCCGCCCCTTTTATAGTGGACTATTCCACAAAACTGTTTATGCCATAACTCCGCTAAAAATTGATTTGTCGAAACGAAATTTGGTGCTAACGTTCTATATATAAAGGTAACTGTTTTCTGTAAAAATGGGCGAAATCGGTTAATGTCCACACCCAGTTTTTTAATAGAGTTCTGAAAATTTTTTTTTTCAATTTAAAAGGCGATATTTCTACAACTGAGCAAGTTATATCAATTACATTTCGCACACATAATCAGCTTTTTAAGAAAAACTCGGTCGCAGAAAAATTTTGTCAATTTTGAAGAAGGAGGCGTGGCGTCGCCCACTTTTAAGCATAAAATTTCTGCTACTTTCAAAGGCAATCGCTTATAATTCAATACCGATATTTCAATGAAAAGTGGTCAGCTGCTTCTCAGTAGTATGTATTATACTCCTACCAAAAATTAGCCAAGTCGGGAAACACAAAAGCAAAATATTCGGGCATGTAGTTAATAGCCCACTGCAATAGCGAAGTTATATATCTTTTTTGATTTGTATACCTTTCATAAAAACTAAATGTATGTAAGTATGAGAACAAGAAGAGAAAAGTTCACTAAAATGATCAGCACGATGAGCGGAGTCGATTTAGCCATACCCGACTCTCCGTCCGTCTGTCTGTCTGCCCGTCTGTCTATTTGAACGCAAACTAGTCTCTCAGTTTTACAAAAGAATGCTGAAATTCGTTGTTTGCTTTCGCTATTTTATAATATACTAGCAAACCCGGTAGATGTTGTTTTGATGTTTTGACACATAGAACACATCTATATATAAAATGTCATTAACTTGAACCAAATAAACTCCTAACTATACCGAACTGCAGCTTTATATAACCTGGGGGCTTTTCCAAAAGCTATATATTGACTGCGTCGTGCCCAGCGAATTCCTGCACCTATCGTGAAAGTTCAAGAGCAAAACAAAACATAAAATATGTGGGCGTGACACCGCCCACTTTTGTAAAATTATGTAGATATTGACTAAGTGACACATATATCCAAATTTTATTAATTTAGACCAAAAAAGCTCGGAGTTATGACGAATTGAAAATGTATATAGCCGGGGGCGTGACTCCGCCTACTTTTCTAAAACTATATATTGTCTGTGCTGTACCCAGTGAACCCAAGTATATATTGTGAAAATTTCATAAAGATCTGTTGAGTTCTTTGGCGCCTATAAAAGACACCCTTTTTATATCTATTTTTGTTACGCACACAAGGTATTTTACTTCATTCGGCACAAACGAATCGAACTGAAAAAGCGAAGTTGTATATGATTTATTTTGTTGTGTTGATCTTCCGACAGGGTAGTAAGCTGATTTTTGTTGGAACGATTTTCCGTCATCCCTTGTCAAGTTTGGTTTTGTGACAAACCGGTTTCGGTGTTCTGCCATTTTCAATGCCTAGTTTCGTTCTGGTCTGTGTCTATCCGCTGCGTTGTTTTTATAGTCCGTGGGTACTGTGGCAGGTAATGTCAATCTATGTGGTCGTGGTAGGTAACGTTAATATGCGTGTGTGTGTGCGCGGTATTGATACGTCCGAATTGTTATCTGTCCCAAGGGTTGTTTTTGTAGGTATGTAGACATACCGCTTGTTAGCTAAGCGGTAGGTTGAGGTAGGTAGAAATCGGTGATGTTTGCAGTTTGGTTCACATTTCGTTTTTGCTTGTTCATTGTTACGTGTTTGGTTGCTGTACCTGCTGGCTTGTGCTGTTTTTTGTAAACTAGTTTTAAGGGTTCAAATATTTCGTCAGAGATAGTGTTGGTTTGTTCGTTTATGATCCTGCCGTCAAATGTTTTTAACTTGTATATCTCCATGTTCTCAAGTACATTAAGCCACCGGCCTTTTCCTTGTACGTGAAGTATTCGAGCCGTTGTTTTTATGTTAGCTGGGGTGCAGTTGTTCTCGAACATGTGGTTCGCGAAATTAGATTCTGGTATTATGGTGGGTTTTCGTGTTTTTTTGTTGTAGTCCCTGATATGCTCTCGGAATCGTGTGCTTATTTTTTTTCCTGTTTGTCCTATGTAGCTGTATTGACATTCACAAGTAAGCCTATACACTCCGTGTCTGTTGAATGGGTCATCAGAATCAGTGTCGGTTCTTAGTTTTTGTCCGACGTTGTTAGATGTTCTGAATGCTGTGTTGACGGAAAATCGTTCCAACAAAAATCAGAAGTTGTATATCTTTTTTGATTTTCATACCTTTCATGAACATGAAAGGTTTGTACGTATGAGAAGAAAAAGAGGTAGTCCCATCAAAAAGTATACTGGAGTGATCAGGAGGATCCTAGGATGAGCTGAGTCGATGTAGCAATATACGAAAGAAAAAACATCTCTTAGTAGGGTTGCCACTTATTGTTGCCACCTAAGCTTAATATACCTTATTAACCTTAAACGAGCTACTCTTGAAACGAAACTGCTCAACCGATTTGGATGAAATTTGCGTGCATAGGGTCACACATTCTAAGAAGTTTTGCCTAGGTGTTGCCATATGGGATGTGTTTACGGGGCTGCCACCTATCTGATTTTTTTATTTAAGTTAAATTAAATATGCTAATATAAAAACCAAAATATTTATGAGTAGTGTTGGCACTTATTATAGCCTCCTGAGCTTATTATATTTTATAACTTCAAACGAGCTATTATACTTATTGTATATTAGTATATTCAGACTATCTCGAAAACGGCTAAACCGATTTGGATAGAATTTGGTGTGTATATAGTGTACCACATTCTAAGAACTTCTACCTACGTGCTGCCACATGGAAAGTCCTTACGGTGTTTCGCCTATCTAAATTTTTTTTAAATGGAATGAAAAGGCCAATATGGGTAACAAACGATTCTGCGTATTTAAAAAAATCATTTCTGGGAAGGGTTGCCACTTTTTGTTGCCACATGAGCTTTTCGCGTAGGTGCTAAAGACAGATAACCTAACCTATATCCTTGAGCAAGGATATAGGTTAGGTTAAGCTGCGAGGGAAGAAAGTCCAACCGCCCTCTGTTGAGTGCTGGACATTGACAAAGGAGGATAATAATCGAAGGTCGGTACCCCCATTCTAGCACCGTGAGTGCCTATTAAACAGTGCCCTGTTAGGACCCTTGTCAAGGATGCTAAACCCGATTTGTGTAGAGTTAGAAGCGCCCTTGTACACCCCTTATTATATAAAGGCCAAGTTAGCTTGAAAGTTTCACACGATGAGATGGATAGCCATGCTCCATTTGCATTTCTTATAGTGCTTGTGTTCACACAAAGCCGGAAAGTGGGCATGGGTATATCTACCGAATCATTTCCCGGAAGGATATGATCGGTGGTGCCTCTCCTACTCCCGTTCTGCAGTTGCCTTCAATATCCCTGTGCCCAGGTAACCATATAAGGCTGAAACTGAAGTGCTGAGCCATATCGTTAAGAGATTTGCGGCATTCAGTGAACGACTTTGTGTTGTCGACGGATGAGTCCGCAGCCTTTAGTGCGACCTGGCTGACTGAGAAAATAAAAACCCGTTTGTCATCCTTAGGCATAGACACAAGATGGTTCACAGCTCTGTGCATTTCCAGAATTTCCGCTTGGTACACACTTAAGTGATCAGGAAGGCGGAAAGAGACCGCTAAACAAAGATCCGGTGAAAACATGGCCGCTCCCACCTTCCCATCAAGCTTAGAGCAATCCGTGCATATGTTGGTGACACCCGGGACCGTATTCTGCCTCATATTCTAGTAATGTCGTGATGGTATGTCTACTACAAAGTTATTAACGAATACTTTCTTTGACGTACAATAGTCAGTGCATACTGGTATAGGCACTGGGGCGTTAGTTCCCAATATTTTGGCGTGCCCTCTAGCTCTATTCGACCAGAAACCGGTTTCTCTAATAAGTAGAGCAACGATGACCGATAATTCCTTCGCCACCAGGTCAAGAGGTGGTAGGTATAGCATCGTGTTAAGTGCTTCAGTCGGAGTAGAATAGAAAGACCCATTATACAGAGCTCCGAACTCCTTTTCTTGGCTCGCTCCATTATGTTGTCACTCAGATAAATACTTAACTTTATCGGTTAACTTCTAAACCTGAGGCTATGGCCCAGTGTGATATTTTGGATAGTGCCCCTTCCATAAAATTGCAAAGGGTTTGCGGAAATTTGCCCCGCATAATGGCACAGATGTCATCAGCATAAGCGATCATTTGGTGACCTTCTGATTCCATGAGGCGTAATAGTTGGTTGACGGTAACCACCCATAGTAGTGGAAAGAGGACACCTTCCTGCGGTGTACCTCTGTTAATGAGTTTGTGGATATAAAACACAATTCTTTATTTCTTATTTCCGAAAATGGTACAATATCTTCTTAAAAATTGTCATGGTTTGGTGTTCAGCACCTTTCGTGACGGGGTGATCTGTTAGAAACTTCGAGGAAAGCATAACCTTATATACGAAGCCTTCGTTCCTAGCACCATCCGCACAAACCTCAGATGATTTTCCACATCTTGAACAGGGTACAGATTTTCACTAACCCCAGTAATTAAAAACTTAAGTCACGTACTTCTTAAGGCTCGCAATGGACTACAGCGTTTCGAAAATATAATAGGCTATAATGCTTCGAACACAAATAACAAGTTGGCAATAACCATTAATGACCGCCTTATAGCTCCAATATAATACAATGAAGAATATTATTTTACCTTTTGGTTTCTTTCCGTTTATAGCTGCAACAATAAAATGTAAGTAAAATGTTATTGGTTTTTACGGACTGTTCATTTGACATATTTTTTTAACTTTTACGAACTCCAAACCAGGTGATAATAATTCTTTGTCAATTATTACTATTTTTGCTTAATTTCTCCAATTTTTAGACATTCTGTCTATATAAAGGGTGTTTTTTTTAGGGGTATAGAACTTTGAATTGAAATAAAACACAAGAAAATCGTTTTAAGGTCCATCAATTTGGCTTTATTGGAAGGATAATTTTATGCCATTAATGTTTAAATATGATTTTGGGCATGTGGCCGCTGTGGCTGGCTCGAATAAAGCCAATTCTACAGGTCCAATTTTCAACCACTTTTTCGAGCATATGGGGCCGTATGTCGGCAATAACGCCACGAATGTTGGCTTCCAATTCCCCTAACGTTTCTGGTTTGTTGGTGTAGACGAGCGACTTCACATATCCCCAAAGAAAATAATCCAATGGTGTCAAATCACACGACCTTGGTGGCCAATTGACAGGTCCATTCCGCGAAATTATGCGCTCATCGAATGTTTCCTTCAATAAATCGATTGTGACGTGCGCTGTGTGGCATGTAGCGCCGTCTTGTTGGAACCACAACTCATCCACATTCATGCCATCCAATTCGGGAACAAAATAGTCGGTTATCATGGCTCTATACCGGTCTCCATTAACGGTAGCTGCCTCTCCAGCATTATTGCGGAAGAAGTATGGCCCAATGACTCCACCAGCCCATAGAGCACACCAAACAGTCAGTTTTTGTGGATGTAATGGCGTTTCAAGGGTCTCATGTGGATTCTCTTCACTCCAAATGCGGCAATTTTGCTTGTTGACGTAGCCATTCAACCAAAAATGAGCCTCATCACTGAACAAAATTTTGCGATGAAAATCAACATCGAAATCAATCTCATTTTCGGCCCATACACCAAAATCACGACGCATTGCATGGTCTCGCGGCTTTAATTCTTGCACAAGCTGGATCTTGTAAGGTCGCAAGCCAAGATCTTTGCGCAAAATCTTCCATAAAGTTGATGGACAAAGCTCCAATTGCTGTGCACGGTGGCGAATCGATTCATTCGGGTCCTCTTCAACACTTTGCTCTACAGCGGCAATTGTTTCTTCGGTGCGCACTGTTCGACGTCTCTGCGGATGCGTATTATCACATAGAGTAAACGTAGTGCGAAAACGATCCATGGTTAACCGAATTAATTGCTCTGACGGACGATTATGTCGACCATAAAATGGACGGAGCTCACGGTAAACTTCGCGAACTGAACCATTATTTTCGAAATAAATTTGCACGATTTGCAAGCGTTGCTCTTTTGTCAACCTGTACATGATGAAATGGCAAACCAAACTGAACATAAATGACATTAGAATTGCCAGATTTGACCACAAAATGCCAGTTTTATCTCTATTCGAAAAACAAACCAGTAAAAAAAACACCCTGTAGTTAGTGTACATACCCGTGTTTCGGTGTCAATGTATTTTGTTATTGGTTTTAACGGTCTGTACATTTTTTCGATATATTTTTCCTTTGATTGTTGTTGTTGTTATCGGCCAATAGTGTAAACAATTTTTTAGACATTCTGTCTATATGTAAATCATGTATTTTGTACTTTTGGTTTTTGTACATTCTTCTTTTCTAATTTTAGAAGATAGTTATTGTACATACCCGTGTTCCGGTGTCAATGTATTTTGTTATTGGTTTTTCCGGTCTGATAATTTTTTTTTGATCAATTCTTTTTCGATTGTTGTTGTTGTTATCTGCAAACAGTGTAAACAATTTTTTAGATATCCTGTCTACATGTAAATCATGTATGTTGGATTTTTTGTTTTTGTACATTCTACTTTAGAATATAGTTATTGTACATACCCGTGTTACGGTGTCAATGTAATTTGTTATTAGGTTTTACGGTCTGTTCATTTTACATTTTGTTTTAAGTTTTATAGTGGCTGTTTTCGAAATAGTGCTTTAAATTTTTCCTTTAATCAAAAATAATAATAATTGACAAAGAATTATTATCAACTGGTCTTGAGCTCAAAAAAATTAAAAATATGTAAAACGAACAGACCATAAAAACCAATAACAAAATACATTGACACCGGAGCAAGGATGTGTACAATAACTATCTTCTAAAAATAGAAAAGAAGAATGTACAAAAAAAAAAGGTCCGACATATATGATTTACATACAGACAGAATGTCTAAAAAATTGTTTACACTATTTACAGATAACAACAACAACAATCAAAGGAAAAATGTATCCAAGCAGCTTGCAAACTACACACAGCATGGCCTACATATATGTTAGGCAGCTCCGCTTCCAAAATCAGAAGTGCGGGGGTTCGATTAGCCGCAAGATCTTCTGAAATAGCAAAACTATACGAATTAATCTTACGAGATATCGTGGCCATTTTGTACCGAAATAGTCGGGAATTCTTAAGTTTACGGGGCAACGGGTAGAAGGTATAAAAAGTGTTGAGTGTTGAGTGTTGTATCAAAAAACGCGGCTAAGTGTCCCTGACAATAATCTGCAGGCGGAAGGTAAACACTATAAGCCAGTCACAATTTATCAACAAAAAAAGGTTAACTAAATTTTTCATTTCGACCACTTTCAGAACTTCATATATTTGAAGTGGGAGACCAGCCCCAATGATGGCTGGAATAGTGCTTTTGATCCAATACATCCATATTTCTCAATAAACTCAATATGTCAGTATCAGCTCATGTCAGTGATATATGTTATTTGTAACCTTCACCTATATATATATTTTTCTTTACTTATGTGTGGACTTACTTTTATTTAACACATTTTTGAAAAAATTGATTTCAAATATTAATTATTGCCACATAAGTAGAATTAAATACATAACCCTCGATGTGCCCAAAATGTATGTTAAAACACCTATTATCAGTTTTATTAATTTTTCACAGAGGCAAATGTTAAAGAATGTGCACTTATATATTATCTATTTATTTATGGGCACACGCGATGTTGGCACGCTACTTGCTCAGCGAAGACTAATGGCCGAATTAGCCTGGACTTAGACTTAGCTTGACTTGGAAACCCTACATCTAACAAATGAGCAGCAAGTGTGCGTAGTTACACAGAAAATAATTTAACGTAGAAACTTGGAAAACTACAGATCTTTGATTTCCAAGTTATGTTTCTAAAATGGAAAACGGAGCAAGCGATAGTAGATGCAGAGGTTGAAATATCGCTACTTCCATTTGAGGAACAAGACCGTGCTAGACACATGTGCCGAGAAATCATCAGCAAGGAAGCAAAAGCCCAAGTAAAAGTAAATAAGGAGGAAAAAACAATGAAAGAACTACAACGAAAGCTTAAAAGGAACAACATTGTTACAACAAAAGCTGACAAAGGTAACACGACAGTGCTAGTATGCAAAGGCGAGTATACAACAAAGACAGAAAACCTCATCAAAGAAATTAAATGCAGTATAATTAGGAAAAACCCCACGGATAAATACCAGGCCGAAATCAAAGGGGCTATAAACAACGCCAATAAAATAATAGATGAGAGGATGGTACATACCCTGATCCAAATGAATCCGTCGGCTCCTTCACTCATTGCTCTACCGAAAATGCCCAAACCAGATATTCCTATAAGACCCATTGTAAATTTTAGTTCAGCGCCGGGTTATAAACTGTCCAAACACCTGAAGACGATTTTAAAGGACACACAATAAATAATACGAATGAACTTATCAAACGGTTTGAAACCGTGGAACTCACAAAGAACAGCCCGATGGTATCGTTTCACATCAAAGACTTATATCCATCGATACCGATGCCAGAGACAATGGATATGGTCAATAGAACACTCCTGGACAAAACAAAAGACAAGGTCAAACACAAATACACACACTAATAATAACCCTAAAGAAAAATTACTTCCAGTTCAACAACAAAATCTATAGCCAAACAAACGGACTTGGAGTGGGAAACCCAACATCGGCCATGCTCATGGAAGCATTCATGCAGAACTTGGAAAAAAAATATATGCAGACTTTGAAAACCGAGTTAGGCGTGACATTTTACGCTAGGTACGTTGATGATATCATCTGTGTCTTGACTGCCAACAACTAAGAAAAAATTTTAGAGTTCCTCAACAAGCAGCATGGAAATATTAAATTCACAATGGAGACTGATAAGGATGGAGAAATGAATTATCTGGAGCTAACGATAAGGATTGACAAAGTTAAAGATAAGTTCAACTCCGAAATTTATAGGAAAACAACCGCCACGGACACCATAATACATTATACGTCATACCATCCGCAACAGCACAAAAAGGCAGCATTAGGACAGTTAATGGACAGACTCCAAAGAATGCCTCTCACACAGGAGGCATACAGGAGAGAACTGAATACGATATATACCATAGCCGCGAACAATGGATACAAAAAAGGCATGGTGGATAAGCTTCTAAGGAACCAGGGACCGCAAAAAAGAGGCAACGAAGAAGAAGAAAATACAAAGATATGGACAACAATGACATACACGGAAAAAGCGACGTGCAATTGGCCAACTTTTTCAAGAAACACAAGATTAACACAGCGTTTAAAATATCGAACAACGTAGGACAAAAACTATGGACCAACACTAACTTTGAGGATCGGTTTAGCAAACTCGGAGTATACAAACTTACCTCCGAATGCCAATAGACCTGGCACAAACATTACGAAAAATTAGTACACGAATCCGAGAGCACATCAGGAACTACAACAAAAAAAACCCAGAAATCCACCAACGTACCAGAATCTAACTTCCCAAATCACATGTTTGAAATAAAATGCACATCACAGCAAACATCCCAAAATTGCCAGAATACTTCACATACAGGGGAAAGGTCGGCGCCTCAATGCACTTGAAAATATGGAAATATACAAACTAAAAATATTCGACGCTAGAATAAAAAACGAGAAAACAAACAATAACTCTGACAAGATATTTGAACCTTTAAAGCTGATTTACAAAAAACGAAGCAATACCGCAAGTACAGCACCAAAACAAGTAACAATGAACACACGAACACACATTATAAACCAAAAGGAAATAATCACTGATTTCTACCTGCCTCAACCTATTACTTATCTATCGAGCGTGCAAAAACAACCCTCTTCGCAGGCATCCATATAGCCACATCATAATAAACTGACACATAATCACGTATTCCAGCGCATGTACACACATATAAACATTACCTGCTACAGCGTACACAGACTATATATACCAGACAACGGATAGACAAAGATCAGAACGAAACTAAACACTGAGGATGACGGCAAGCCGAAACCGGTGTGTTACAAAATCAAATTTGACAAGGGATGACGGAAAATCGTTCCAATGTACATCAACTTTTCACCCTGTCGGAAAATCAACAAAACAAAATCAATTTTTATTTATTTGGTAAGCTGGTCTGATCTATTTATGTGGGGTGCGCATAAAACAAAGCTTTTCCCACCTTACAGCCCAACGTTTCACTAAGATTTTCTTAGCATCTTCTGGGGCGTCACTGTTTTCATTTGAAAACATAAATAAACAAAAATACAAAAATAACATTAATAGGTGTAACACAGAGATAAATGAAGTTAAAACACACATTAAACAATTATACATATGTAACTTACTGAAAGTGGTAGATTTTTACATTAAATTGTTGCGTTATATTAAACTTTTTTTACATTAAATTGACAAAAAAAACACACACATCCTTAGTGGTACACTTGTCATAATGAACTTGACGATAAACATAACAAGTAAGCCGAGGCTATTTCGCCTGTATCTTCTTTTTTGTTGATCGTAAGTTCCCTTTTCTGCATTATACGTAGGCTCTCCAAAGTGCACCTCGTCTTTTCTCTTCATTCTGTATCTGTTATTTTCGTGTTCGCAAAGTCAGCTGTGTGTTTGTTTGTTACTGCATGCACAGCAACGATTACATCGGGAACTGACCAAAGAGAAATTCAATGCGGTTGTCACCAAACAAAACTTATTATACGAGAAGGTTGGAAAAGAAAAAGAAACATAACTTAAAAGTAAACTAAATGACCTTAAGCGGGAAAAATTACGAAAACTGGGAATTAACATAAACACCACCTGGTTCGTCAACAAAACGGACATAGAGTTTCCTGTAGAATCATTTTTGCTAGCTGGCTTGAGGTCCAAATTTAAATAAAAAACACAAGGGTTTTTTATATATATTACCAATCAAGAAGTTAAATGGCTTTTCTCACTAGGGAGAAAATTTAGACTGCCCACCACAAACCAAAATTTTCACTCATACATACGATAGCTGAAATGGAACAAATATTTCAAACAATAGAGGATACAAAGGAAAAAGAAGTAGCCAAAAACCAACTAAGCAACAGAATTTTACTTTATAAGGGAAACATACGTCACAACCCAGCCGAAAAATTGATTATAGAAACATATAAGGAAACCAAAACATTCCTTAAAATTCACAAAGATGGGATAATTATCACAGACGCAGACAAAGGGAAAAACAGTTGCTCTATACAGAACTGAATACAACGAAAAGATTGACCAACTACTGGGAAACAAGAAAACTTACAAGGAAAAACAGCAACATTGTAGACGAGCTGCACAGAGAAAAACTCATATGTGCAAAAGATAAGCAGTAAATGACAAGATCAGCAGCAATAGCCCCCCGACTGTATGGATTACCCAAAATACATAAACCCGAATATCCGCTGCGTCCAATTCTATCGTCCACCAATGTCCCGTGTTATTATTTGTCCAAACATTTTGGAAAAGTCCTGCAAACTTTAATCTCTGAAAAATACAACATCAACAATGCGTGTGACCTAAAAGAAAGATTATCTAGCGTAAATATATATGATGAAGATGTATTAGTGTCGTTTGATGTTGTGTTTCTCTTCTCTAATATACTGACCACTTTAGCTTCAAAAATAATTATGAAAAAATGGGATAAAATAAAAGAAAAAACAAATATACCAAAAAACTAATTTTAAAGCATATTAGAATTCTGCGTTAAGGACAACAACTACTTTGTTTGCAACAATTAAATTTATGCGCAAACATTTGGAATGCCAATGGCCAACCCGCTTTCTCCGACGATTGCAGATATAGTGATGGACGAAATACTTGACAATACTTTCTCACAGCTAAAACAACAAAATATCATAGACATTAAATGTTTAGTAAAATATGTAGACGACATATTCGCTCGATCATGAAAGACTGAAGTTTACCATGGAAATAGAAGAAAACGGCAATATACCGATTTTAGAGGTCCGAATACACAAAAATAACAACAACTATATACGATGTATGCTAAACCTACATCATCTGGGCGTGTAATGAATTTCCAGTGATCACAACTAAAAAAATATAAAGTAAACACTGCAAAAAACTTCCTACATAAAATACTTACAATAGCCATCCTAAGTTTCACGACGCCAACATTGAATTAATTAGAAAGATCCTCAAGAAAAACAATTACCCTGTTCACTTAACACATAACTTAATTCAACGAAAAGCAATAGAAATGCAAAGAATAACTAATACAACACCAACTACAGATACGACAAATGAACCCAAAAAATATTTTAGCGTCACATTCGTTCCCAGACTATCAGAAAATTTCACAAACATCATACAAAAACCGAACTGCACACTAGCGACATGCTTTAAAAAACCAAAAGTCCAATTGATCAGCAACAATATAGTGTACGAGGTAACATTTAAAAGTAACAACAACGAGAAATACAACAAAGTATACATCGGGACAACAAAGAGAGCTTTAGGCCCTAGACTAGCAGAGCACGAAGTTGATATTAGAAAACAAAAACACCACACAGCACTATCACAGCATGCAGTAACAAACAAACACACAGCTGACTTTGCGAACACGAAAATAATAGATAAAGAATGAAGAGAAAAGACGAGATACACTTTGGAGAGCCTACGTATAATGCAGAATAGCGAACATACGATCAACAAAAAAGAAGATACAGACGAATGTTTATCGTTTAGTTCATTATGGCAAGTGTACCACTAAGGATGGTATCGACAGTGTGTGTTTTTTTGTAAATGTAATGTAAAAAAAAGTTTCACGTTTAATATAACGCAACAATTTAATGTAAAAATCTACTATTCTCAGTAAGTTACATCTAAATGTTTAATGTGTGTTTAAACTTCATGTATCTCTATATAACGCCTATTAATGTTGTTTTTGTATTTTTGTTTATTTATGTTTTCAAATGAAAACAGTGACGCCCCGGAAGATGCTAAGAAAATCTTAGCGAAACGTTGGGCTGTAAGGTGGGAAAAGCCTTGTTTTATTCGCACCCCACATAAATAGATCAGCAAAGCTTACCAAATAAATAATAATTAAATTAACTGATCGGAAGAAATACAAAATAAATTATGTTTCTAAGTTCAAAGAGAGCCGTGATAGAACTGTGCTACCATGTAACTTTATCGAATATTTTTAATAAAATTCCTTCATATATTGCATAGCATACTTAATACAATACGTCGAATAAAAAAAAAGTCAAAAAGGTGACACGTTGAATAATTTACTCTCAGTTCGTTAGTTTTCATTTGGCCAGTATTTAATTATTTATTTTTAAATTTTTTTGGAGCTTTTTGGCCGGTGAAGGTTAAGCAAAAACAATGTTTTCCTTTATCCTCCTACGCGTTTCGGTACATTTTGCACCTTCTTCAGGGAGGTCTGAAATTTATTTAGACAACATAAAACAAGTTTAATCAACACACAGTTTTACAGATTAACCAATATTGCACTTACATTAATATTAAACATTAATAAAAAACAAATTATAACAATAAGAATTAATTTTGTTGACACACTCGTCTTCTTTGCTGCACATTTTTGTTTTTTATTGCCATAGAGTAGGCACAATTGATGCTGTCAACGTCTTCTTTGAAGTTTACACAGTGATTTATTCTCTCTTGTATTCTCAATCCTTCTAATGTAAGTCTTGTTTTTGTTCTTCGCTCTGTGTCTAAGATGCGCGCATTCGTGAAGTCACCTGTATGGTTGTGTGTAATCAAGTGTTGGGAAAGTGCTGTTGTCGATTTTTTGTTTTTCGCATCTGCTTTATGTTCATTTATTCTAACTTCTAACATTCTCTTCGTTTGGCCAATATATATTTTTTCGCAATCTTTGCATTTTACTTCATATATTACGTTGTTTTGTTGCTCCTTTTCGACTTTGCCTTTTGTTCTTGTAAAGATTTTGTTTAGTGTGCAGTGTGGTTTATGTGCAAAGCTTATTTTGTTGTTGTTCTTTATAATTTTGTTTAAGTTTTTGTTGTCCGTTAAACCCGGTATGTATGTGACTCCTGTATATTTTGTGTTTTCTCTTGCATTGTTAGTTTGTGTGTTGTTGCTTGTTTGGTCAATTTTGTTAATTGTTGTTGTTATTAATGTATTCGTTACCGTACTAGGGTATCCATTTTTGTGAAGAGTGTTTTTAAGTATCGCGATGTTTTCATTTCTGAACTCCTGATCACTAAGAGTTAATATTTTTCTAATTAGGCCAATTGCGGTGTTCCTTTTTTGGTTCCATGGGTGGTTGGAATGGTAATTAATCATCCTGGACGATGCTATGGCTTTGGAGTACCAATTTGTTTTTAATTTTTTATTTGCTCTACTTATTTCGATATCTAGGAAGGCAAGTTTATTATCCTTTTCTTTTTCTTCGGTGAATCTGATTTTTGTGTGTTGGGAGTTAAATGTTTTCATTATGTCTTTCACGTCTTTTATTTTGACTATAGCTAATATATCATCTACATATTTATCTAAGTATTTGATATATATGTCCTTGTTGTTAAGTTCAGCAATGCTGTCGTCAATAATTTTATCTAGAACTATGTCTGCCACTGTTGGGGATAATGGATTTCCCATTGGCATTCCGTATATCTGTTGATAAATTGTGCCATCATACACAAAATAATTGTTATCTCTTAGACAAAATTCTAAAATTGTTTTAAACTGGGGTTTTGTTAGCGAGGTATGTTCCTTTAGTGTTGACCATTGCTGTAAAATAATTTGGATTGCAAGATGGATGGGGATATTTGTAAACAAGGATACTACGTCGAAGGATATGAGAACTTCATCATCTTCGATCTCTAATTTTTTCAATTTATCTTTTACTTGATGTGAGTTTTGTACATTGTATTTTTCAGAAGTAATTTTTTTCAATATTTGGCCTATGTATTTCGCAATTTTGTAACAAGGTACGTTGACGGAAGATGACATCGGACGGAGAGGCGTGTTATCTTTATGGATTTTTGGGAGTCCATACAATCTAGGTGCCGTGGCAGCGTGGCATGTAAGTTGAATTTTCTGTGCCAAATCAAAGTTCTTTTGTTTATAAATTTCATTTATTATCTGATTATTTTTCTTCTGTAATTTCTGTGTTGGATCCTCTCTGATGGTTTTGTAGGTGTTTTTATCGGTTAACAGCTCTTTCATTTTTTGCTTGTATTCAGTCTTGTACATCATGACTGTCTTGTTGCCTTTATCCGCATTCGTTATAACTATGTCGTCTTTATGTTGGCTAATAAGCCTTTTGGTATTCTCAACCCATTTTAAAATTATTTTATCTTTTGGACTATTTTTTATTCTATTTTTGAACATACTAATTTTTGATGCAACCTCGCATCTGACGATATCTTTTTGTCGTTCGTCCTCTATGGTCTGTATGCCTTGTTCCAAGTCCGCGATTAGGTGTATTGGTGAGAACGTTTTTCTCGTTACAGGTAAAGCAAACTTTTTACCCATTGATAGTACAAAGCGGCAGTCTTGTGGTATGTCAATGTCAGTCTTGTTTATGAACCAATCCTCGTTGATCCTCAATCCGTATTTTTCCACATTTTTGTTCATTTCTTTTTTGAGCTTTTCATTTAGGTTACTTTCTGTGGCAGATATTGTGTTTTTAAAATAAATATTTTGGTTATTTATAATATTGCGAAAGTCTTCTTCTTCCAGTTTGTTTTTTAGGGTTGTTCTTGTGTGTTCCATATCTCTTTTTATTAACTTTATTTGTATATTTGCTTCTTTTATTTCTAGATTTAATAATTTCCTCAAAAATAGTAATTCCAGCTTATGTTCTTTTGTAAACTAAGTCAAGTCAAGTTATTCTAAGTATAGGCCAATTCGGCCTGTCGCTGCGCTTCATGAGTCCGCTTAGTAAAGAAAAATGTATCGCAAATGCAACTCTGCTGTCAATTCAATTTTTATTTATGTATCTATTCGTAATATCGAATCCTCTCACAGCTCTTAATCGCTTGCGCGTATTGGTCACTTAACATGTACGTGTAGTAACAATGAGTATCTATAATATATACAGGGTGGCTAATGAAAGCCGCTACCAAAAAAAAATTAAATAACTTTTTTTCTATTTAATGAATCTGGTTAATTTTTTTTTTATTTTGCAGATTGACTTATACATTTAACAAAAATGGATAACTGGGACACTGAAACAAGAATTTGGATTGTCCGCCGCTATCACGCACTGGAGTCCGTAGTTTCGGTTCAAAGAGAGTATAGGCGCACGTTTGGCGGCAATCCTCCGAGCAGATGGACCATAATAAGACTTGTAAACAATTTTGCCGAGCATGGGACAGTCAACAGAAGACCTTACCATCGAAACCCTTCAGTTCAAACGGAGGAAACAATCGCTGCTGTAGCTGCTGCCATACAAAACAATCCACGTGTTTCGACAAGAAGCTTATCTGCTCAAATGGGTATAAGCAGACAGTCATTACAGTCAATTATGCACAAAGATTTGGACTTATTCCCATATAAAATTCAAATGGCCAACAAACTGAACGCTGCAGACTTGCCGATTCGCTTGGAATTTTGCCAGAAGATGCTTCAAATGGTGGAAGAGGATGGAAACATGTTAAACTGTCTTTTCATGTCTGACGAGGCCCATTTCGATTTAAACGGCAACATAATCAAACAAAATTGTCGAATATGGAGTGCTTCCAACCCACAGATACTCCATGAGACGGAATTGCATCCACTTCGTGTCACAGTGTGGTGTGCAGTTTCATCACGCTGCATTGTCGGGCCCTACTTCTTCGAAGAAAACGGTCACACCGTTACGGTTACTGGAGACCGTTACTTGAGCATGTTGAGAGAGTTTTTCTATCCAGAATGAGAATTTCTTTCAACTCTGTGTGGTTTCAGCAAGATGGTGCAGCTCCTCATATAGCCCAACCTGTTATGACAGAATTGCGACGAAAATTTCCCAATAAGCTGATATCCAGAAACTCCACATTCCGTTGGCCACCCAGGTCGCCTGACCTTACTGCACCTGACTTTTTCTTGTGGGGTTATTGCAAACAGGAAGTCTTCAAAGCAAAACCAACAAATTTGAATGAACTAAGGCAATCCATTCGAGAAACAATTGCGGCTATTCCTGTCTCAACTCTCCAAGCAGTAATGAACAACTTTTTGGTAAGATACCGCACATGCATCGACGAGCAGGGGTGGCATTTAAATTCCATTATTTTTAAAACTAATTAAGCTATATTTAATAAAATTTAATGAGCTTTAACATGAATAAAAGAAAAATGAATTCCATACTCTGAAAAAAAAATTATTTGAGTTTCTTAATGTAGCAAAATTCATCAGCCACCCTGTATATAGATTCTATATGCAAATAAGTATTACTAAACGTATATTGTACTTGTAATATCGAATTCTCTTAATATCGAATTCTCTCATAGCGTTCTAATGATTGCATGTACTTGTCGTGCACACGCAATATATGCGTGAAATAATGAATTAAAATGTGCTTCTCTTTACATATACATATGTATTAAATGTTCGAAAATTGCTTTATATAATTTCTTCGCGAAAACTGCAATTATTTACTTTGTAAGACGCAAGGAAACAACAAGAGTTTTAACACACGAAACAAGTTAATATAAAATTAACTCTACATTACATCTTTATTACCCCATCGAGGAAAGTATTCAATAAATAAAACTAATGTCACACAATACAGAGCGTTTTCCTTTATTTTTGCCCTCAACACGGCCATAAATCAATCACCAAAGAAAGAGGGTAACCCATCTGTGTGAGCTGAGCATGAACAATTGTTCTATGAAATGCCGACGTTCCACAAACTTTGTGTAGCAGGGCCCTACTTTTGGCTTGCATTCAACTTCGACGTTAACTTTGACAGAAACGTAAGCCATAAGTTAAGAATAGCTCAACAATTTGCTCCGCTTGACGTTCCATAAACTTTGTGTGTCAAGCCCCGACTTATTGCATGCATTCAACTTATCTGTCAAAGTAAAAGTCTGAGGTTAAGGTTCTATGTAAATCAGCCTATAGTCTCTTGCTTTCATCTAAGTTTGCAATGCTGCTCTTGCTGTAATATGCTGACAGATTCAGAGCTTGGTTGGGTTCGCTAAATGTTAAATGGAAAATACTGGATCACATTGAAACAATACGTTAAATCTTATAACTTTAAACGAGTTATTCTTGTATATTTGTATAGTTGTATATTTGTATATCCACTACTATCTCACGAACGACTTAACCGATTTGGATGAAATTTGGTATATGGGTAGTATCCTTTGTTTTAAGATTTTCTACTTTGGTGTTGCCACCTATATCAATTTTTTTTAAATATGAAGCAATATATGGGAATATGGTATGATATGGAATGAAAGGTATTTTAGGCCGTATACCAACCAAAGTATTTTCGAGTAGGGTTGCCACCTGACCGTATTTTATTTATTCCTTCAGATATCGACCACTATCTCGGGAACGGCTAAACCGATTTCGATGAAATTTGGTAGATGGATAGTATGCTTCCTTCTAAGATTTTCTACTTGGATGTCGGCACTAAAGGAAGCTTCGACGGTTGCCACCTCCCCGAATTTTTTTTAAATATTAAGCAATATATGGCAATATGGGTATCAAACGGAAGGTATTTGAGGCCGTATACCAACCAGAATATTTTTAGGTATGATTGCCACCTAGGGTTGACACCGAGGAAGGCTTGGTCACCTAGGTACTTAGCTTTAATGTACATAAACTAGTATCTCCCTTGGTCGAAATTCGGCCCATTTAAATTACTTTAACTTGTTAAATCCCCTGTTCATATTTTTCTCCAGCACTGTCTAGGGGCCAAATATTTATTTCTTACTAGAATTCATTATGAATAGTTGAGTTATTTAGGGCCGCATTCATAAAATTCGGTTTACACTAAACAGCGGGTAATTTGACAGCTAACCGAACAAAATAACAACAATTTAACCCCGGTAATCGTCAGTAGGAGATGATGAAAACGCCACATAGGAATGTTTGGAAGCCCACCACCGTACTACTACTCCTTTCAAAATTGTTCAATATTTCAAAAGCTTACGCTTAACATAGTTACACACATTCTGTCCTATGAACCAAATATACTTTTTTGGAAAGGGAAGAAAAACTAAAAATAGACGGGTATCGGCGATTTTCATGTACACGTCAGAATTTTTTTTTTATGTATAACACTGCGTTACAAAAACGAGCTTTAGTTCTATCCTATGAACCAAATATACTTTTTCGGAAAGGGGAGAAAAAATAAAAATACACGTGTATCGGCAATTTTCATGTACACGTCAAAAATTTTTTTTTATGAATAATTTTACTTTAACTCAATGTGCTCAATGAGTGAAAATTTTTCCACTATTTAGAATGGTATGTGTATTAGACTGGGTCGATTTATTAACCGATATCGCGCCATCGACTTTTCGATAGGTTTTGGGATCAGAAAAAAAAGTTCCACTACGTATACCCAAAAAAAACAATTTTCGAGCCTGCGAAATTTCATTTTTTGTTGAATTTTTTTGACTTTGATTTTAAAGGTTTTTTTCATGACCTACTAAAAAATTTTTCATTTGATTTTCAAATTTTCATGTACATATACCCTGTCCGACCAAAAAATGTCTGCTTAAAACGTTGGCGATAACAGTTTTAAAAAAAAAAAATTTTTTTTATGTTTAAGGGGGTATCTTGGTCAAAAAATTTACGGTTTCGCCATTTTTATTTTTTAAGGGTTTTTTCAGCATACATGCAAAAATGTTTTCGATGAAAACGAATTTGTCTCATATTTCCATAACGGTTTTTTGCAACAAAATCTTATTTTCGGGTTTTGGAAAAGTCTATTTTTCGACCAAACCAAGTCCCAAACCCAAAATTTTTTGACCAAACCACTTCCAAAAATTTTTTTTTTTTTTTTTCAAAAACACTTCTATCGCCAAAGTTGTTAGCGGGCATTTTTGGGTCCGACAGGTTATCCATGAAAATTTTTAAATCAAATGAAAATTTTTTTAGTAGGTCATGAAAAAAACCTTACAAATCAAAGTCGAAAAAAGTAAAAAAAATTTAATTTCGCAGGCTCCAAAATTATTTTTTTGGTTATGCGTAGTGGAACTTTTTTTTCCTGAGCCCAAAACCTATCGAAAAATGGCACGATATCGGTTAACTTTCGTCCATACAAATCGACCCACCCTAATGTTTATGGTTGCCAGTTTGGAAATGTTTGTGTGTTTAGTATACAGGCAGTGCTTTTTTGTAATCCATTTAGCGGGAGAAAATTACAGTTTCAATTCAGCACTTTCCTTCTTTAATTCTGTTTTTTTTTTTATCTCAAACTTTGAATTACACGGCGGCCATGGATGCTTTTGAATCCCATTGTAATATTGGAGTTTTATGAACAAATAAAATGTTGATTCAGGACTGTAGGATGTGAATAAATAACCTCCCGAAAATAGTGGCCATGAATACCTTGGAATCTCATTTTTATTATAGAACTTTACAAAAAAGTAGAAGTTTGATTGCGTTTTTTTTTTTTAATTTTAATTTCGAATTACATGAACAGGGGCGATGGATGCCTTTAAACCTCATTTTTATAATGGAGCCCCCTAAAAAAATAAAACTGTATTGTGTTTTCCCTAAAAACTTTTATTTTGAACTACTTTTGTTTGCATTAAAGCATGCAAGATAGGTTGAAAACAATTTCGATTTTTTTTTTTTAAGATTTCAGTATAAGGGAGGGCAACTCTTGCTCAAAATCAAATTGGACAGACTCCGATGTGTACTTTAACTCAATTTGCTTTATGAGCAAGAGAATGAAAATATTTCTACCGTTTGGAGAGCAAATGAAATATGAGTTGAGACGCACCTTAACTCAATGTGCTCAATGAGCGGGGAATGAAAATATTTCATAGTTAGGAGTGTGTACACATAAACATATTTTATTTGAAAATGAATGAATGAATATCCTCAAATTTCTCAATATGAACATGACGCAGGTTTCCATTTGGTTTTTCTTATATACAGAGAGTGCTGTCGATTTAGCAATTTTCCCTTTAGGTCTGGCTTTTTTGAAACCTATTTAGCGGGGAAAAATTACAACTTCTGCATATGATGGTTTTCTAAACATTTCATATTGAATTTTAAGGAAGTTTCTCATTTCGATTTCTAACCACTTAGTAAATATAATATTAAAGGAGCTACACACTGTGTTTTCGGCTTTTGTATTTTATATATTATATATCAACAATTCCTTGTCAACTTGAAACCCCATAGAAATAACGTAATTTATCCAAATTATCTATCGGCGGAAGTGCTGATGACCTGAACCCCATATAAGTGATGCTTTATAAAAATATTGAAACAAACGCAAAACTGTATAATTGGTTATATCATTATATAAATGACCTCAACTTATTATTTCATATGGGTGTGCATATAAGTTTACCCTAAGTCCTATATTATTCAGAAAAGGTAAATTCCTTAAAAAAACTTTTTTAAAACTATGTAAGTATTTATTTCACATATTTTGTTAGTTAAAGTAATTTTCTGCGGCCTTTTTGCAAAAGGTTAGTTTTAGCAAAATATTGCTTTAAAAACTTAATAAATTCAAAAGTCAAGATAAGATATTCAATTTTATAAAAACAAAATTTGTTAAAGCAGACGACTAGTTTCAGCAATTTATACCTGAAATATACCTAAAAATGAAATGTATAAATAAAATGAAATGTAATTAAATAATGAATTTAAATGGAAATTATACTTACCTAAATACTTAAAATATACTTACCTTAATTTTACCTATAAATAAATTAAATGAATTTTAATACTTACCAATTACTTACCTTTAGATTTAGCACCACCCTAATGTAAGTAAATGCATGATTACAGTATTCTAATGTACCTACGAGTATGTGCATGCGGTGTGTGTATGCCTACTTGCAAGCACGGCTTTGTCCACGCTCTCTGGTACACATACACACATACGTATGCTCATAGGTGCAGACGAAGAGCGTACCGTTCCTATTGGAATTGGAAGTTGACAAACTGTAAATTAGATTTAAGAAAATATTATAAAAAGGAGAAAATGAATAATTAAAGTTACAGTCTATGAGTAATCGAGATCGGCGGTGTTTTTAATGCGAGTGACAGGCAATAGTTAAAAGTGCAATTTGTGCTCCCCTAAATTGAGATATAAGCTTACCAATCACTAGTGAAGTGAATAATATTTCATTACTAAAAAATATTAGTAATTTTTCATGGCGCCCGAGCAGGGACAAAGTGCAAGTTAAAAAATAATTAAAAGACTAAATACATTTATTAAAGTGCAAGTGAGTGCTTAAATTAAAATTAATTTCAAATACATTTTTGACGAATGATTTAGTTCAAAAAACCAATTTTAAAATACATTTAAAAAATTAAAATGCATTTAAAAAGTAAAAATACAATTAAATATATATTTATATGAAATTGTATCAATATTAAAATTATTAATTGCCTGTCGCGGTCGTGTGCAAAAACAAAACATTATTAATGCAGTGCAGTGGCTGAAAAGAAGCAGAAGAAAGTTTGAAAAATACCTGCAGCAAAATAAATTTACAAAAGTTAAAGAGTTTGAAAAATATTAAATACTTACCTTTCTAATAAAAATTACTTTAAAAGATTGGTTCAAAATACTTACCTGTGTTGAAAAATACATAGTGTTGACGGTTGTGAAATCAGCCTGAAAAGTTAAAAAACACAATAAAAATTTAAATTGTGGTTAAAAATATTTTGATAAATCAATCGAAAAATTGCAATAGTTTTTAAACATATATAAAAGCAAAATTTAAACAGTGTCAGAAAATTAAAAATACATACCGACATACAGTAAAATTGCTGTTTACAAAATTAGTGCAAATAGCTGACAATTTTACCTGCGCACCTACATATATACATACCGCTCGTGTACCTACAGTGGCGCATTAAACGATAGCAGTGCCAAGGTGAAACCTAAAAATAAAAAATATTAATTGAAACATTCAAAGAGGTTCACTTACCCACAAGTGCGTGACAATTATAATTATACAAAAAAAAAAATTTTAAGTATTTTACTTACCTGCAAAAAGGCGCTAAGTGGAAAAACTCAAATTTTAAGAAAAAGCTGTTTGCGCTAAATACTGCTGCACACACACGCACACACACCAAAACACTGCTGCTGAGATCCAGTGCCGCCTGTACTCGATACCGATCCCGAAAAATTTGGCCACCAAGGTTTCCTCCAGGAATGAAGTGCAGCTGCATACTTTGCAAAAGGGAAGTTGAAGCTGGAAACGAACCAGTCCATATAGAACAGGTATTGAGTGCTAACAACTAAAAGCTGTTGAGGTTGTTGTTTTTTGTTAAATTGCTGCAAATATCACCCAACAAGCTTCAATTTTTGGCATCTCTTGTATTCACTTTAAAATTAAATTGTTTATAAACAAATTTCGTGAAACAAGATTTCGGGATTGTTTAGTGAAAAACTAGCTCGTACAATTTCCGACAAGGCTCCGATTACCATTCTGTCAAATATTTTTCGAAAGCTATACTGCTTTAATTGTTTGGTTAAATCGTTGACCATATTACTGCTCACGGTTAGGTCTTTAAAAATTTTCGACTTTGCGTCTAGTTTCCCATTTAAGGGATCATAAGCTCTCATCTCTTGATTTGCGCGTTTTTCGATAGTTCTGGTGAAGCTTCAGCAATTTTTTTCGTTTTCGTATTGCCACGTTGAAAACTTCCAGACTATAATTTTGTACAAAGTTACTGTGCATAGCGAATCAAGATGAGTAAAAGTGAGAATCAGCTAGGCCAGGTGGAAGACGCTACTTCCTTAAAAAGACAAAGGACAATTTTAAAAAGAAGCATAGCTAGAATAAAAACAGGAATTCATAATAAGTCACTCTCATCAGATCCGTCGGAAGTTGAAGCGAAAAGCTTCTGGCGTGTCAGTCCGAAATAGAAGAGATCGATGAAGAGGATGACACCCAAGTCAGCCTTGAAGATTTAATTGTTGGAACCAAGGCAATATTAAAATCCATATTGTCAGAGAGCAACAAACAAAAAGCTTCTGACACCTCCTTCACAGCGCCCCACAGCTCAAGACTTCCAAAAATGTCGCTGCCCAAGTTTCGAGGGCAGTATTCGGAGTTCAAAAATTTTATGAGTTTGTTTGAGAGCCTCGTTCATAACAGCCCTGCGCTTTCAGACATTGAAAAATTCACACATTTAGTTTCGTGTTTGTCTGGTGAAGCCTTGGGAACGGTGAAGGCCTTCCAAATGACGGAAGAAAATTACCCAAAGGCGTTGGCAAGCCTAAAAAAGGTATATGACAACAAATGTCTCATATTTTCGAATACAGTTGCGAAACTGTTTGAGTTGCCGAAAATCCAAAAGCCATCGTCGCTTTCGCTGCGGTCCATGATCGACACCGTATCTGCTGTCTATGACTCCCTGTTGTCTTTGGGTGATGACAAAAATATTTCGAACGCGATGTTGATACATTTAGTTATGTCGAAGGTTGATCCCACTACGCGGTCAAAATGGGAGGAGCAACTTGACTACGACAAGCTTCCGCTGTGGAGTGAGTGTGAAGCGGCTCTCAATAAGAGATACCAGCACCTCTCATCTGAAGAAGCGTCGACATCGTCGAAATCGCACGACACCCAAAGGCAAAGCAACAAGAGTGCTGAAAAGCCAAAATCTTCTTTTGTGGCTGCGAAAGCTAAGCCAACTACTTGTTTCCACTGCAACTCCAAAGACCACTTTCTAACCACCTGCCCTAAATTTAAAACTCTCTCTCCTCAGCAGAGATTCGAATTCGCGAAATCGGTCCCATTGTGCATAAATTGCTTACGCAAGGGACATACGGTTTCTAAATGCAAATTAGAACGGTGTCGAGTTTGTAACCGGTCACATCACACCATGTTACACCAATACCCGATATCGTTCGAAACAACACCACAACCTTCGACCTCACAAACTATGCACACAGTGAGCGTGCCTGATCGCGTCATGTTAGCGACAGCGGTGGTCAAGGTAAAAACTTGCTCCGGTGATTATGTGTCAGCTCGTGCGTTACTTGACTCAGGGTCTCAAGTAAATTTTATGACTGAGGAGCTGGCACAAAGGCTGCGAATTCGGCGAGAGAAGGCGACATTAAATGTCATCGGGATTGGTAATGCCACCCAAAAGGTTCGGTCAAAAGTTAGTGCAGTCATAAAATCCCGAGTTAACAACTTCGAGTTTCTCGCAGATTTTTGGGTAATGGGAGCGATTTCGGCAAATCACCCAGATCGGGCTGTTGACACCACAGGTTGGAAAATTCTAGCTAATATTGAATTAGCTGATCCGGGGTTCCATAAGTCCTCAAAGGTCGATCTTTTGTTGGGAGCCGAAACATTTTTCGATCTTCTTTCGGTTGGTCAGATTAAAACTGACCCACGGTTCTCAACACTTCAAAAAACACTTTTGGGTTGGGTTATTTCAGGCAAATACGTCTCCCACCAAAGTGAGCATTCCCAAGCTAGCAGTGCCTTATGTAAAGCCGAAGATGATTCCGAAGCAATTGATGAAATTGTCCAAAGATTCTGGGCAATGGAAGAAATCCCTTCAGAATCACAAGCTACAAAGTTTACTGCCGAACAAAGGGAATGCGAGGAATACTTCGTTAAGACTACTGAAGTCTTACCGTCGGGACGGCTTCAAGTAAGATTGCCGTTCAAAACTCATCAAAACATGTTGGGTCAGTCATTTGAAACCGCAGCTCGGCGGTTTCAGGCGCTGGAGAGACGTACGTTGAAAGATCCAGAACTTCGTCAAATGTATCTGGACTTCATGGAAGAGTACTTGGCATTGGGCCACATGAGCCCCACTGATAATAAAATCCCGAGTAAAGCCACTATTTCATTCCGCATCAGTGTGTCCTAAGACCACAAAGTACGTCGACGAAACTCCGCGTTGTTTTCGATGCGTCGAGTCGGACGTCAACACAAATTGCGTTGAATGAAATTTTGATGGTTGGACCGACCATTCAAGAAGAACTTTTTTCGAAGCTACTTCGCTTTCGAATGCATAAGTATGCTATTACGGCGGACATCACTAAGATGTATCGCCAAGTTGTCGTAAATGAAAATGATAGAAATTTTCAATTAATAGTGTGGAGAAAGCATCCATCCGAGCCTCTGCAAATTTTTCGTTTAAACACCGTTACCTATGGCACTGCGCCAGCTCCATTTCTCGCAACACGGTGTTTGCAGATGCTAAGTGATATGAATGCACAAGAATATCCACTCGGTTCCAAAGTAATAAGTACCGATTTTTACGTTGATGCTCTGTTAACCGGATCTGAAGATTTTGAATCCCTCGACAGAATTCGCTGTGAGGTAACTGACATCCTAAAGTCGGCAGGATTCCAGCTAGCTAAGTGGTTCTCTAACCACCCAAGTTTTTTCGATAGTCAGAGTCTGGAAAATCGTTAAGTTTCAACGATTCAGACTCCACTAAAACGCTGGGAATCCACTGGTCGCCAAAGGACGACTTATTTCGGTTTAGACTGGATGATACATTTGATGAGTTACGAGCTACAAAACGAAATATTTTATCGGTATCTGCCCGACTCTTTGATCCTCTTGGTTTGCTGGCCCCACTAGTGACCTCAGCTAAAATCTTGTTGCAAGAGCTGTGGATTAAAAAACTAGATTGGGATGAGTCGATTCCGTTGTATCTCAACAGCAGTTGGCAGAATTTCAAGGCGAATTTGTTGCAGTTGCCTTCAATCAGCATTCCTCGGTTTGTTTATACTGAGTCGAGTGCTAGTTGTCAAATACACGGCTTCTCCGACGCCTCAATACGGGCGTATGGTTGTTGTATTTACATTCGAAGCCAATTCGCTAACGACGTTAAACGCATTCTGCTAACTGCAAAATCCAGGGTTGCTCCGCTGAAGACTAAGTCTCTTCCTCGTCTAGAGCTCCTGGCAGCGCATCTTTTGGCCAAGTTATGGTCACGCATTGCCCCAATGTTGAATCGACCTATTGACAGCATAACATTCTGGACAGACTCCGAAATAGTTTTGCATTGGATAAAAACACATCCATCAACGTTGCAAACATTCGTTGCAAATAGAGTGTCCTAGATTCAAGAGTTGACTCAAAGTGCTTCGTGGCGGCATGTGCCAACTAAACAAAATCCTGCGGATCAAGTGTCTCGGGGTTGTAGCGTGGATGAAATACAGAACTCAATATGGTTTTCTGGCCCACAGTTCCGCTTAGAAGACCCCGCTAGTTGGCCAATAAATACCCACTTCGAATTAACGCCTGAAGAACAAGCACTGGAAAAGAAGAAAAACGCCAGCGCCTTAGTAGCATTGAATGACGACCGTAATCCACTCGTAACTGTGATTGAAAGATATTCTTCACACAAAAAATTACTACGAGTTTTTGCCTATATTCTGCGATGGGTCTTAAAGGTGAGAAATCGATCCACCAAATATGATCCAACACCATCGGCACAAGAGTTGCAATTGAGCTTCTTAAAAATTGTTCAAATAGTCCAATTTGATGAATATAGCCAAGAAATAACCAAATTGTCAAAAAATCTTCCACTACCGTCGAGCTTGCAAAAGTTAAATCCATTTTTGCATGAGTATTCAGAAAAGTCCTTGTCGTTGAAATTGTTACGAGTAGGCGGTCGTTTATTGAACGCGCCTATCCCGTACGATGCCAAATTTCCTCTATTATTGAGTAAAAATTCGCAGTTCGTAAAATCGTATGTACGGTTCCTACATTTGCGCAACCATCATGCAGGTGCTAAAGCATTGGTTGCAATTTTACGTGAAAAAATTTGGTTAGTTAATGCTCGAGAAGCATGTAGTCAAACCGTGCGAAACTGCATACATTGCTTTCATTATAAGCCGAAATTAAAAAGCCAAATTATGGGCAATTTACCAGCCGACAGGCTGCGTGCTCTACGACCTTTTATGGTTTGTGGGGTAGATTTTTGCGGTCCAATTTACGTCACACAAAAGATACGGGGTCGCCCCCCGGTAAAAATGTACATTGCGGTCTTTGTGTGTTTTACCTCAAAAGCTGTCCATTTAGAACTTGTGTCTGATTTGAGTTTTGCAAATTTCTTCTCGCCCTTAAAAGGTTCGTTGGACGCCGGGGAATACCAGCGACGATTCACTGCGACAACGCGACGAACTTCGTAGGAGCCGATCGCAAACTCAAGGAACTGAGGGAAGCGTTTCTGAGTCAGAAGGAGGAGGTAACCCAATACGCCGCAGACGGAGGGTTCAAGTTCGTCTTTATACCTCCCAGGGCTCCCCACTTCGGCGGGTTATGGGAGGCGGCAGTGAAGTCGGCGAAGCACCTGCTAGTACGAGCCATAGGCAACGCGAGTCTCACCGCCGAAGAAACCGAAACGCTGCTCGTAGAGGTAGAGGCCGTGCTCAACTCGCGCCCAATCGCTCCACTCAGCCAGGATCCGAACGACGGCGAGGCTCTAACTCCGGCGCACCTGTTGATCGGTTGCCGGCTCAGGGAAATGCCAGGGGAAACGGACCTCCCGGAACCCAGCACGCGCTACTCCGACAGATGGCAGCATGTTTGCTCAATCAAGCGTCGGTTTTGGCAAACGTGGTCCAGGAGTTACCTCCTGAGTTTGCAGGAGCGCAACAAGTGGCAGCACCCACAGCCCAACGTAGAGGTAGGAGAGCTCGTCGTCGTTCACGAAGACAACGCCCCGCCACAGCAATGGATCCTAGGCCGAGTGACAGGTACGATAGCCGGCCAGGACGGAAAGGTGAGAGTGGCCGACGTGCAAACCAGAGCCGGAACAATTAGGCGTCCAATCCATAAGGTTGCCGTGTTACCCGTAACAGATGATTGAAGAATCCAGATTCGTTCAAGGTGGCCGGTGTTAAAGCAGACGACTAGTTTCAGCAATTTATACCTGAAATATACCTAAAAATGAAATGTATAAATAAAATGAAATGTAATTAAATAATGAATTTAAATGGAAATTATACTTACCTAAATACTTAAAATATACTTACCTTAATTTTACCTATAAATAAATTAAATGAATTTTAATACTTACCAATTACTTACCTTTAGTTTTAGCACCACCCTAATGTAAGTAAATGCATGATTACAGTATTCTAATGTACCTATGTGCATGCGGTGTGTGTATGCCTACTTGCAAGCACGGCTTTGTCCACGCTCTCTGGTACACATACACACATACGTATGCTCATAGGTGCAGACGAAGAGCTTACCGTTCCTATTGGAATTGGAAGTTGACAAACTGTAAATTAGATTTAAGAAAATATTATAAAAAGGGGAAAATGAATAATTAAAGTTACAGTCTATGAGTAATAGAGATCGGCGGTGTTTTTAATGCGAGTGACAGGCAATAGTTAAAAGTGTAATTTGTGCTCCCCTAAATTGAGATATAAACTTACCAATCACTAGTGAAGTGAATATTATTTCATTACTAAAAAATATTAGGAATTTTTCAAAATTAATTGTCCGGAACCTGTACTCGAACCATGGAACGCACGCGTCCTACCTGATACGCTTACATCTGCGCTGTCAAATACCATACCTAAGCGCTACAGCTTCAGAAAATATTTCCACCATTAGGAGTATACATTAGAGTGGGTTGATTTAAAAAGTGAAAAATCGCCATCGCGGAAACTGTTCTAGGGGTCATTTTAAGCAACTTTGCTGAAGAATCTATAGGTCTAAAGTTGGGTTGGAACCCTCGGAAATCGCGTTGAAGTTTCATAGTTAGGTAATGAAAATTTTTGTATGCGACCTATCACGCTGTGTGACAGTGAGCATTAACTTTTTACGGGACATACCTTAAGTTGTAGTTCTAGTCAATCACACAAAAACTACACAGCGAGAATTTCAAATACATGGTCAACATCTGGAAATAGGGGGCAAAACCCCCCTTTTAGTTGTTTGAAAGATATATCTGAAACTTTAACAGGTCGATGTCTGTACATTGCAGATATTCCAAAAAAATTGATACGGTCAATCATTATTAACCCAATAGAATCCAAATCAACCGTTTTTAGAATTTTTGTCCGTCTGCCTGTCTGTCTAAATGTTTATGATCGCATCACTCGAAAACTGCTGAATGGAATTAAATGAATATTTCGTCATTTATTAGTAGACGTTCAACTTAAAATTGGTTTCTGAGTTATCGACCAATAAGTGGACCAGGGGTGACCAAAAATGTGTAAGTCCAATATGGGTATGAAACGAAAGGTGGTTACGAGTGCTTTCATAACAGTTTCCGCTATGGCGATTTTTCACTTTTTTCCCTCCCCTATAAACCAACCCACTCTAGTATACATACATATCCATATGCCTTTTGAAAATGAATGAAATGTTAATTTTTAAGTTTTGCAAATTTCTCAATATGGGTGGAAGACGGGTGCAATTTTGAAATTTGTTTCCCTTGGTATACAGGCAGTGTTGTAAGTTTTTCCTTTAGATCTATCTTTTTTGAGGTCCATTTAGTAGGAGAAAATTACAACTTTAACATACTATGGTTTTCTTGCTTTTTTCCTTTACCACAACTTAGACATATTTAAAACAAATTTCATGTTGATTTTTAAGGAAGGTTTTTATCTTAACTGGTCAAATTTTGTCCACATATTTAAGGGTCCTAATTATATGTCTGCCCTCTTGCAAATTAAAATATTTGAAGAAGAAAATAGATAAAATCTTCATGAAAATTAACACGATTTCTAACCACTTCGTAAAAATAAATTTGAAGAAGCCACAAACTCTGTTTGCGCTTTTTGTATTTTAAATATAGGGTCTATCAGCCATTCCGGCTCATCGGAAAAACCCGATAGAGGTAATGAAATTTTTCGAAATTATCTACCGAACTCCGATATATTTCAAGATTTCTATCGAGTTTCTCGTTCCGACGGAATTGGGTTGTGATATATATGATTACTGTAATATTATTAAGTCGAATATTACTGAGAAAAAAGTGAATTTCTTAAAAAATTCATAGAGCTATGTACGTATTTGCTTTACGTATTTTGTTTTGGTAAGCTGGAATAATTTTCTGGCAGTTTATTGAAAAAATTTGGTTTTCTCACTCCAAAATAGAGGTCATAAACCGAAAAATATTAGGTTAAAAATCTTATAAATTAAAAAGAACTCAAGATAAGAAGTTTTCATATATTTAAAAACAAATTCAAGTAAGGAAGTCTAAGTTCGGGTGGAACCCAACATTATATACCTAGTAGTGATCTATTATGTCATCCCAATTTACGCAGGTCTATTTTAATACTTTCAGTTCGTATTTGCTTTCAAATAGACAGATAGACGTATCGAGACACGGACATGGCTACATCGACTCAGCTCATCCTCCTGATCATTTCAGTATACATACAAACATTTCATGTTCATGAAAGGTATGAATACCAAAAGAGATATACAACTTCGCTTTTGTATTGGGGTATTAGCTACTTGCCGGATATTTTACTTTCATCCTGAACGTTTTGATATACATATTTATTATATATCTCGATTCGTTTATGCCGAATGAAGTCACATACCTTGTGTGCGTAACAAAAATGGTTATAACAAGTAAGGAAGTCTAAGTTCGGGTAGGACGGAAAATTATGTACCTAGTAGTGATTTTTTATGACATCCCAATTTACGCAGGTCTATTTTAATACTTTCAGTTCGTATTTGCGTTCAAATAGAAAGACGGACAGACAGATAGACGTACCGAGACACGGACATGGCTACATCGACTCAGCTCATCCTCCTGATCATTTCAGTATACGTACAAACATTTCATGTTCATGAAAGGTATGAATATCAAAAAAGATATACAACTTCGCTTTTGTAGTGGGGTATTAGCTACTTGCCCGGATATTTTACTTTTCATCCTGAACGTTTTGATATACATTAATAAATATATATCTCGATTCGTTTATGCCGAATAAAGTAATATACCTTGTGTGCGTAACTTAAATAGATATAAACAAAGGGCTGTCTTCGGCTGTGCCGAAGGCTTTATACCCTTCATGAATACGTGCAAACTTAAATACGCATCGTTTAAAGTTCTCTAAAACATTGTCAGCAATACCTTTAATTTTCTTTTATAATAAGCTTTATTTGTTATCTGTTAGCAAATATCTCACCAAGTTTCAAGTTTTAATCTTTTAAAATGAGGGAGAAATGGCCATAATGCTCTTATCTGAACGATCGGTTGTATGGGATATATACTATATAATACAAAAATACATCCGTGTGCCAAATTTCATCGAGATATCTCAAAAATTGAGGGATTAGTTTGCGTTCAAACAGACGGACGGACAGACGGACATGGCTGTATCAACTCAGTTCATCGTCCTGATCAATTTGGTATGCTTAATGGTGGGTCTATCTCTTATATTTCTAAACGTAACAAACATCGGACCAAAGTTAATATACCATTTCATGTTCATGAAAGGTATAAAAAGGGTGTCTTTCATAGGCGCCAAAGAACTCAACCGATCTTTATGAAATTTTCACAATATACACTCGGGTTCACTGGGTACAGCATAGACAATATATAGTTTTGGAAAAGTAGGCGGAGCCACGCCCTCAGGCTATATAAAGCTTCAATTCGTCATAACTCCGAACTTTTCTGGTCTAAATGAATGAAATTTGGATATATGTGTCACTTAGGCAATATCTACATAATTTTTCAAAAGTGGGCGGTGCCACGCTCTTGAAATTTCACGATAGGTTCAGGAGTTCGCTGGGCACGACACAGTCTGTCTATAGCTTTTGGAAAAGCCCCGAGGTTTTATAAAGCTGCAGTTCGGTATAGTTAGGAGTTTACTTGGTTCAAGTTAATGACATTTTATATATAGATGTCTTCCATGTATCAAAACATCAAAACAATGTCTACCAGGTTTGCTAGTATATTATAAAATGGCGAAAGCAAACAACGAATTTCAGCATTCTTTTGTAAAACTGAGAGACTAGTTTGCGTTGAAATAGACTGACGGACAGACAAACAGACGGACGGAGAGACGGGCATGGCTAAATCTACTCCGCTCATCGTGCTGATCATTTGAGTGAACTTTTCTCTTCTTGTTCTCATACTTACATACATTTAATCTTTATGAAAGGTATAAAGATCAAAAAAGATATATAACTTCGCTATTGCAGTGGGCTATTAACTATAGGGTGTTTTTTTTACAGGTTTGTTTTTCGAATAGAGATAAAACTGGCATTTTGTGGTCAAATCTGGCAACTTTAATGTCATTTATGTTCAGTTTGGTTTGCCATTTCATCATGAACAGGTTGACAAAAGAACAACGCTTGCAAATCGTGCAAATTTATTTCGAAAATAATGGTTCAGTTCGCGAAGTTTACCGTGAGCTCCGTCCATTTTATGGTCGACATAATCGTCGATCAGAGCAATTAATTCGGTTAACCATGGATCGTTTTCGCACTACGTTTACTCTACGTGATAATACGCATCCGCAGAGACGTCGAACAGTGCGCACCGAAGAAACAATTGCCGCTGTAGAGCAAAGTGCACAGCAATTGGAGCTTTGTCCATCAACTTTATGGAAGATTTTGCGCAAAGATCTTGGCTTGCGACCTTACAAGATCCAGCTCGTGCAAGAATTAAAGCCGCGAGACCATGCAATGCGTCGTGATTTTGGGATTGGGAATTGGAAGCCAACATTCGTGGCGTTATTGCCGACATACGGCCCCATATGCTCGAAAAAGTGGTTGAAAATTGGACCTGTAGAATTGGCTTTATTCGAGCCAGCCGCGGCAGCCACATGCCCGAAATCACATTTAAACATTAATGGCATAAAATTATCCTTCCAATAAAGCCAAATTGATGGACCTTAAAACGATTTTATTGTGTTTTATTTCAATTCAAAGTTCTATACCCCTGAAAAAAACACCCTATACAAGGTGGCGCAAAAGTAAGCTTTCGATGTTCAGCATATCGGTTGTGGCACGTGCAGTGTGTGCTGTTGCACCGTCTTGTTGGAACCACATGTTTTCCAATCCCAATTCATCAAGCTGCGGCAAAAAGAACTCGTTGATCATTGCTCTGTAGCGCTCACCATTCACAGTAACCGTTTGGCCCCGACCGATTATTGGTCAAATAAATAGTCAGCAATATTCCGCGTTATGGAGCAGTGTAGCGTAACATTGTTTATTAACGTGTATTTCGCATGTGTTTACTACACAAATGTCAAAACAGAACTGACTTTAGGGGCCAATCGCAAAATTTATAGCATTTTCTGATAGGAGGATTACTTTTGCGCCACCTTGTACATACATGCCCGAATATTTTGCTTTTGTGTTTCCCGACTTGGCTAATTATTAATTAATAATACATACTACTGAGAAGCAGCTTACCAATTTTCATTGAAATATCAATATTGAATTATAAGCGATTGCCTTTGAAAATAGCAGACATTTTATGCGTCCGAGTTTTTCTTAAAAAGCAATGTGTGTGCAAAATCTGATTGATATAATTTGCTTGTAGAAATATCGCTTTTAAATTTTACAAAAAAAATTTTCAGAACTATGTTAAAAAACTGGGCGTGGACATTAACCGATTTCGCCCATTTTTACAGCAAAAAGTCACCTTTATGTATAGAAAAATATCACCAAATTTCGAGTTATGGCATAAAAAGTTTTGTGGAATAGTCCACTATAAAGGGGCGGGGCCACGCCCATTTTCGAAAATTTTAAGTTTTTTTATTTCTTTGTTTACGGAAACTTTAAAAGTGGAATATAAATGATGTAAAGCTATTTTCCGCAAAGTTATTGCCTTTTTAATATATTTACGCTCCTCTTCAAAATATTTCAAATAAAAGTGGGCGTAGACCTTAACCGACCCGGCCCATTTTTTCCTGGAATATTCCTTGCATACCTGGAAAGCTGCCTGCTGAATTTCGTTTTGATATCTTGAATGGTTTTTGATTTATGATTAATATTATTTCTAAATTTGAATTAACCAAAAGTGGGCGTTGCCACTCCCATTTTCAAAAATTTATTTCATGCCTCAATATCAATATATTCACCAAATGTTATCCTTATTGGTGTATTATGTGCTGAGTAAACATTTTTTTTGTGTTTTCGAAAATATTCTATATATAAAAAGTGGGCGTGGCCATCATGCGATTTCGCCTATTTTAAATAGCGCTCGGAGATGAGTGCTAAGGAACCCGCATACCAAATTTCATTAAGTTATCTCAAAATTTGCTCAAGTTATCGTGTTCACAGACGGACGGACGGACGGACATGGCTTAATCAATTTCTCTTTTCGTCCTGAACATTTTGATATATATATAAGTCAATATCTATCTCGATCCGTTTATGTCGTTACGTACTGCCGTTAGGCGACTAAAGTTAATATACCTTGTGTGCGTAGCACTACTAGGTATAAAAACAGTTGTCCAGAGAACCTATGCTCGAACCTTGGAACGCTTACCGCCTGCGCTACTGCTGTATGTACAATAACGCAGGCAAATACTGTAGTTAAGCGCTATGGATTTATGCAGAAAACTTTAATTAGTTATTAAAAATAAATGAAGCATTATTTGTTAAATATAATATGCCTATGCCCCGCTCCTGAGCCATACGAAGATATCAAAATAGATTTTTATTGGAGTTATGCTTGTTTAGGTATAGATATACTCTGGCAATTGATTGTGTGGAAAAAAAGTTAGCCGATTAATATATGTATAAGGCAGATTCTGTAAGAGGCATTTTAAAAGATATAAATAAAATATTGGTTATGATCTAATTATTTAAATTGTAAGTAATATTGTAATCAACGATTCTGCTAAACAAACCAATTACTAGTAACCCTAAATATGTATACATGCCTTAACGAGAAACTAGTTTTTACACAGCTTGTACACACTATTTAAAATTTCATAAATAGCCCAAAAAGTTTGCGGTAACCTCAACTGCCTTTAGTAACGTAGGCTACCGAGGGCCAACAGTAGTAGAAAATAAAGACACAATTTTTGAGGCACAGAAGACCATATTGGATTCACAAAAGTATTCACTAACTTGGGTAAGCTTTATAAGTGGAGATGCCTTCTGCCAGCGGTCTTATATGAGGCGGAAGCAGTAAGATATGTAAGTAATTATAAACACAGTGACATGCACACTCACATTTCTCAACTCTTCAATCATACTTTTAATCATCAGGGTCGATGTCGTAAGAAATATAGAGTCTGGTATAGGAGATACAGGGTGGCTGATGAATTTTGCTACATTAAGAAACTCAAATAATTTTTTTTTTCAGTGTATGGAATTCATTTTTCTTTTATTCATGTTAAAGCTCATTAAATTTTATTAAATATAGCTTAAGTAGTTTTAAAAATAATGGAATTTAAATGCCCCCCTGCTCGTCGATGCATGTGCGGCATCTTACCAAAAAGTTGTTCATTACTGCTTGGAGAGTTGAGACAGGAATAGCCGCAATTGTTTCTCGAATGGATTGCCTTAGTTCATTCAAATTTGTTGGTTTTGCTTTGAAGACTTCCTGTTTGCAATAACCCCACAAGAAAAAGTCAGGTGCAGTAAGGTCAGGCGACCTGGGTGGCCAACGGAATGTGGAGTTTCTGGATATCAGCTTATTGGGAAATTTTCGTCGGAATTCTGTCATAACAGGTTGGGCTATATGAGGAGCTGCACCATCTTGCTGAAACCACACAGAGTTGAAAGAAATTCTCATTCGGCGTAATTTTGGATAGAAAAACTCTCTCAACATGCTCAAGTAACGGTCTCCAGTAACCGTAACGGTGTGACCGTTTCCTTCGAAGAAGTAGGGCCCGACAATGCAGCGTGATGAAACTGCACACCACACTGTGACACGAAGTGGATGCAATTACGTCTCATGGAGTATCTGTGGGTTGGAAGCACTCCATATTCGACAATTTTGTTTGTTTATGTTGCCGTTTAAATCGAAATGGGCCTCGTCAGACATGAAAAGACAGTTCAACATGTTTCCATCCTCTTCCACCATTTGAAGCATCTTCTGGCAAAATTCCAAGCGAATCGGCAAGTCTGCAGCGTTCAGTTTGTTGGCCATTTGAATTTTATATGGGAATAAGTCCAAATCTTTGTGCATAATTGACTGTAATGACTGTCTGCTTACACCCATTTGAGCAGATAAGCTTCTTGTCGAAACACGTGGATTGTTTTGTATGGCAGCAGCTACAGCAGCGATTGTTTCCTCCGTTCGAACTGAAGGGTTTCGATGGTAAGGTCTTCTGTTGACTGTCCCATGCTCGGCAAAATTGTTTACAAGTCTTATTATGGTCCATCTGCTCGGAGGATTGCCGCCAAACGTGCGCCTATACTCTCTTTGAACCGAAACTACGGACTCCAGTGCGTGATAGCGGCGGACAATCCAAATTCTTGTTTCAGTGTCCCAGTTATCCAGTTTTGTTAAATGTAAAAGTCAGTCTGCAAAATAAAAAAAAAATTTACCAGATTCATTAAATAGAAAAAAAGTTATTTAATTTTTTTTTTGGTAGCGGCTTTCATTAGCCACCCTTTACTTATATAGAAGAATATAACATTGATGGAGTTCACAAAAAAAAAATGTTGTAAGCAACATACCATGCATATATATTGAGTATAAATTATTTGTTTTATGCATTATGATTTTTTTTTATTTATAGATGCCCCAAGATTTTGACCTTCAAACAAAGCGCGCCACTTGACTCCATCCTTTGCCAGTTGACGCCAATTAGAAACACCAATGCATGGCAGATTTTTCTACACTTGGCCTTTCCAACGGAGTGGTGGCCTGCCTCTTCCTCTGCTTCCACAGATGGGTTCCGAAAAGAATACTGTCTGGGCCGGAGCATCTTCTTCCATTCGCATTACATGAGCAAGCCAACGTACCCGCTGGGTGTTAATTCGTTGGACAATGTTGACGTCTGCGTAGAGCTCATACAACTCATCATTAAATCTTCTTCGGTAAACACCGTCGGCATGGCTTAGGGGCCCATAAATCTTTTGAAACACCTTTCTCTCGAATATTCCAAGGGCCGACTCATCTGCGGCTGTTATCGTCCATGCTTCTGCTCCATATTGCAGGACGGGCGCGATGAGTGACTTATAGAGTGTTATTTTTGTTCGTCGATTTCTAAGCTGACTTGTACTTACATAATGTACCGTACGATCAATATGTCACTCTAGCTCTGTTGTATTCGTTATCATTTATTATTCGAGGGTTTGAGTGCACATACATATATATTTGTTAATTCTGGTTTCCAGGTAAACGAAGTCCCTTCCCGAAGGGTTCTTCTCTGTGTAGTTGGTCGGTTTCTCCGTTTAGAAGGGCAGAGAAGTGTTCCCTCCATAATCTTAGCACTCTCTGTGCATTGCTTATTAGGCCGCCATTTTTGGTCGGTCGGTTTTGGCCCGGTCTTAAATCTTACAGCGTTTTTCTGGCTGGAGGGTATTTCAAGATCTTGTCAGTCACGCCTGTATGCGACTCTTTCTTTCTTACAGAAAAGGCACCTGGCTTCCTTCTTCCACTGACGGGAGCGTTGCATTTGACCTCAACGTAGCCTTGTAGGCAGCATCCTTTCTTTCCATTGCATCGCTCCATTCTTCGTCATATCCAATTACTTCATCATCGGCGGTACGGAGTGCTTCAGATATATGCTCCCACTTCTCGCATAAACCCAATAGGTTCAGTTGTGCTCGCAGAGAGAAGGTGTGACAGTCGAGTTGCGAAATCTTTGGCTGTCCGTTAAGATTGCAGTTTTTCAGCGTCAAGCTTTCCTTCCTACCGCGCAGAAGCGGGAGTCGATGCTAGGACCTCCAATCGTGCGTACGTCTAAAACGCTGGAAGCATGCCGTCCGTCTATCACATAGTGGTCGATCTAGTTGCGTGGTTTCCAATTAGGGGACAGCCACGTAGCCTGATGTATCTTCTTGTGCATAAGCCTAGTGCTGGATATGACAATATTTCGGACACCGGCAAAGTCAATCAACTTGTATCATTTGAGGAAGTCTCATCATTGTCCGACTGTGCGTCCAAACACACCTTCTTTGCCCACCTTGGCGTTAAAGTCGTCCATCAAGACTTTAATATCATATCGGGGGTAGCGCTCACATGTGTTTTCTGAGCGCTCGTAAAATGCGTCCTTATCCTCCGTCGGTTCGTGGGCGCAGATGAATGACATTTTACAAAGTCTCTCTCCCACCACAAATCCATGGCATGCATGGCCACTCCAGTAAATTTCGCAAGGTGTAAGGGTCTTGTTGCCTTGTCCCGTCCATCGCATCTCTTGTATGGCGGTAATGTCAGCTCTTACGTTAACGGAGACATCAACCAGCCGCGCAGCGGCACCAATATGCCGATATGTTCGCAGACTTTCTTAAATCAAACTATGCTTGTTCTTCTAAGTCATTTTCGGAATCATCCACTTACCCATTCACGTTGCCATTGTTGGACTTCAAACCTCCGAAGTCTTAGGACTTCTTACTATAGTAGTCCGGATGGGATCCCCAAAATTCTTTTGAAAAGTTGCGCTGAATTTCGCTACAACCCTCTAACAAGCTATTTGAATCTATTATTAAAAACCTGTTCTCATTCTCAGTATAGTGGGCCATCGATCCATCTCAGAATGGCTTTTGCATGGGTAAATCCACCCTATTTAATTTATTAGAGTTCACCACTCATGATTCATAAGACACATGTCATCTTCAAAGACAAGCCAACGTAACCGCTGGGTATTAATAAAGTTTTCACTCGATTCTATTACTCGTATGGGATGTCCGCCTGTTTTCTTGCGTTGGTCATCATCTTACCTGAATGGTAAAACACAGAAGATAATATTTAGAACTGGCTTATCTCGCTTTATTGATGTGACATTTGGTGTGCCTCAAGGCAACCATCTTGGACCAATTTTGTTTTTGTTGTTCATTAACGACCTTCCTACTATTCTTAGACACTGCAAATCGTTAATGTAGTCTGATCGTGTTAAACTTTTTACGCCCATCAAAGCCGCAGAATACAGGGCATATATTCAAAAAGATCTAAATAACTGAGTGAGATGGCGTGATGTGAACTACATTGCTCTCAACTTGAAGAAATGCAAATATATGTATTTTATCAGAATTTCAATACCGGTGCATAGTTTCATCAGTGGTGGATACCCCACCGACCAGGTAACTAGCTGCATTGACGCAGTTTTTACAATGGACCCTAAAATTGATGTCAAGTCTCAAATTGAGAACAGTGTTAATAGGGCTAAAGGGGTGTTAGGTTTCATTAAGCGGTGGTCCAAAGAACTCAATGACTCTTATATAACCAAAGTACTTTTTACTTCGCTGGTAGGGCCAATTTGGGAATATGCTGTAATAGCTTGGAACCCGCGTTATCGGATTTACTGTGATAAATTGATAATCGGTTCAAAACCAGTTCTTGCTTTTCGCTTCACGTCACTTCCCATGGGATCCCGTAAGGAATCTTTCTTCCTACTATAGTCGGCTAAAACTTATTCATATTCCTACTTTGCAAAGACGTTGTAAAATTCTCAGTGTTTTATTTACGGTAAAACTTTTAAGAGGGCTGGTTAGTAGCCCTACTAGGCGATCTAGGCTTTTATAGCCTGTGAGGTGGGTTTCATCGAAGGCTTGGGTAATGCTCAGCCTATTCAGAGTCGAGTAGAGGTCCCACTTCCTTTACTAATAAGAACACGGTGATTTGATGGTGTTATTTCAGTCGGGCACACACACACACACAGGGGTATGTAGTCGGGTACGATGAATAGAATGTGTCAGTAGCGACGTATAACGTGGCTGGTAGGGTGGATCAGTGCTAGCAACGGATGGCGGGTTGGTGGATCGGTACTAACTACCCATGAAGTGTTGGTTGATCGGTATGAATCACCGATGACGGGTTGGTGGATGCCGGTGAATCGGTGCCGGGTTACCGATAACGGTGGAACGGTGCAAGTCACCAACGACGGGTTGGTGGATGCCGGTTGGTGTAAGGCGATGGCCCGTGAGTACACACCGGTAAAAGTATTTAGTGGTCCCGAAGGACTCACCACTAGTCTCGGGAACGAAGGTGCAACCGTTAGGGTGCTTCTCTACGTCCCGTAGACGCAACCAAAAAGTTGATCGATAGCGGAGGGTTGTGCAGGGTAAGGGTGGAAGTTTCTCCCGGTATGTTGTGGTACTTGCCGTCTCACTTACCGAAACCACATTTTCGAGACAATTACTGAAGCGCGAATAATCTTCTTATACATAAGGTGGGATGAACTAATTGCGAATTACAGGTGCGCATAAGCATTTGATTCGCATGAACGAAATCATGTTAGGCGCTCACTTGCTTTGTGCTTTGCTTGCCTTTTCATTCGCAGTGGGCCCGTGTGTGGTAGTAAGGTAGAGTGTAGGTGTGAAGTATTGTAATGCTACTTAAAGCGGCATTACAAGCCTATTTTCCTAAGCAGTTGCAGATCGAGTGGTTGTGCCAGGACTACAATAATACCTGCAAGAATTTTAATATCTCAGATTTGCTTTAAGAGATATCTGCTTACTATTTTGAATAAGTAGTGGCTTGGAAGCACGTCCTTTCCAACCACATCTTAGCGATGTGCCAAATGTTAGCTATAAGCGACTAACCATTGTGTAACATATGTACTGTGCTGCTCGGAATCGCGTCCATTCCAACCTCCCAATAAACTTGTACTGTGTTGCTCGGAATCGCAACCATATCGACAACATCAACCACAACATCTATATTTTTACAAACATATAATGAGATTCAAACTCTTGGTCTCAACCCCCCTGTGCGAAGAATTCTAATGAGTCCTTCTGGCGCCTCCTTCTGGGCACTACGCATCAGCTGCCTACTGAGCTTATTCTATAAAGTCCTTCCTGGATCATGCGTTCCCTTCTAGGCACTACTACGCATCGGCTCCTTAAGAAGCATACATACGAGGTGTGTTCAAAAAGTATCACGAATTTTGTGGTTTTTCAAAAATTATTTATTTATTCATGAATATCTATTTTGTCCCCTTCGAAGTAATCCCCATGAGATATTATACACTTGTGCCAACGGTTTTTCCAATCTTCGAAGCACTTCAAAAAATCATTTTTTTGTATCTTGTTCAGCTCCTCCTTCGATGCCGTCTTTATCTCGTCAAGAGAAGCGTAACGTCGTCCTTTCATGGGCCTCTTCAGTTTAGGGAACAAGAAAAAGTCACAGGGGGCCAGATCTGGGGAATACGGGGGCTGCGGCATCATTAGTGTGTTGTTTTTGGCCAAAAAGTCGCGCACAAGCAACGATGCGTGAGCAGGGCCGTTATCGTGGTGCAAAAGCCAATTTTTGTTCTTGCACAAATCCGGGCGTTTCTGGCGGATTGCTTAGCGCAAATTGCGCATAACTTGCAGGTAATATTTCTTATTGACCGTTCTTCCCTGTGGCCGTTCTTCCCATGATGCACCACGCCCCTGCAATCGAAGAAAACTGTCAGCAAAACTTTCACATTCGACCGAACTTGGCGCGCTTTTTTCGGTCTTGGTTCGTGCGGCAGCTTCCATTGAGATGATTGAGCTTTGGTTTCCACGTCATAACCATAAACCCACGATTCGTCACCAGTTATGACCCTCTGGAGCAAATTTGGGTCGTCGCGGACAGAGTTTAACATCTCATTAGCAATGTTCATGCGATGCTGTTTTTGGTCACAATTGAGCAATTTTGGTACGAATTTCGCGTAAAAATCGAAGACGATCCAAAACACGTGCAAGCAAAGCAGCTGTCAACAACTAACTGAACATTCAAAATGGCCGAGCTTGTCGGCATAAGTGAGAGACATGAGTACCAACATAACGCCACAAAAAATTCGAAATTCGAATACACGTAACCAGCGAAAATTCAAAATTCGCGATACTTTTTGAACACACCTCGTATAATAAACATAAGTATAATACACTGAGGCCTGTTCGTAAATTACTTTGTTAAGAAAGTAAAATTTGTATGCTTTTTACTTTATATACTTGCAATTTAAATTTTTTCATTTTAATTCGTAAGCCGTAACCAAGCGATTGTAAACTTACGTACATACACTTTACTTTATGTTCTTCTGTACAGTACCCTCATGCTGCCATTATTTACGCTTTCAAATTTAGTCTCTAAGGACTATTCAATTTGTAGACAAATCATGAATACATTACATACAGTACATTAAATCTAAGTAGGAGGGGGTGCGAATTTGAATAAAAATAGTTACAATATGTGGTTTTTATTAAAATGTAATTTGTCCTAAGTGCACAATGTAATGTGAAGCAAAGAATATACAAGTTTATGCAACAAATATAATTTCCTTGTTTTCCAAATGCTGAAATCAAATGAACAAGTCTCTAATATAAATGTAGTTATATACCGCCGCA